>JAZHYW010031311.1:0-48644 GCA_037355805.1 Ixodes ricinus | reverse complement strand
CTTGACTACATGATAAACTCTATACTGTACGTATTTCACCTTATGATGTAGCGCAGGAAAGACTGCAAGCGCGAGCTCCTTGCTCTGGGGCATATCTCGACGGCACAAGCTCTCGTGCATTAAAGGCAGCTGCCAACGCTATGAGCTCGCGCATCTAGCCTTCGCTGCGGTACAACATAAGGTGAAACGGAGTATACCATAGCCTCCTTTATTAGTGCCGAGATGTTTCGGTGGCGCCCTCTTATGGTTTCCATCCGTGACGTCACGACTGGGATTTGCCTCGCCGTGACGTCACCAGTTGTTATCCTGGCTACTTACCATCAGGTGCGACGACGAGTTCGGTGGTGTGTTTAAAAAGCACAGTGGAAGCTAGGAGCCATCGCAATCCGAAACTAACACCGTCAAAGTTGACAATCTGACAATGCTCATATGCCCATGATTTGGCCAATCGTGGAAAGCTGACCGCAGCGACGCTTTTGGTCGCGCACACCGCTAATACTGACAAAGCCTGGCAGATCGCCGCGAAGCGCGGCCGCCGAAAGTGAAAACGTAGAGCGGCAGACAAGAGGCATGTAAGGGGCGCCCCGCTGCGGCGAGACGCCGAAACACACTTGTCCCGAGCGATGGAATGTCCGCTCGTGCTTCTCGCGTTCCTCGGGCTAATGCGTCTTTTCTCGTCGGGTCTGAAAACCATGTTTCGGGTCCTCGCCACCGCAAAAGCTGTGCGCTGACGTCCAGGTTCCCTGAGCAATGCTCTGCGCTACCAGATCCTCGCGGTCCAAATCTGCGACCCGGCACTCTATGGCTCCGTCTTCGAACTGCTAGGCTTTGTGAGTATTGGCGACGTGAACGATCGAAGGCGTCGCTGTGATCGGCCTTAAGGCCGGTTCTCACATGCAGCGAAGCGCTTATGTAGCGCTCCTCACGTGTCGTCAGCTACTTATCGTCTGCCATGAGCAACAGTTTTGACGGTGAGATACAAAGCTGGTGAACGCTGCCGTCAGCACGCGCTTAGCGCGAGGTTAGCGCTACGCTTGTAGCGCTCCGCTGCATGTGTGAACAGGCCTTTACGCGATAGGCCGAATGCTGACTATGACATCAGGATTTCTCATCGACGGAAGTAAGACTAGTGTAAGGACTTAATTATTGACGGTGTTGGCAGTGTTGGTTTTAGAGCGCAATGATTTCAAGCTTCATCCACGCTCATTACAAACACCATCAAAGCTTGTAGTTCGCAAGGTAATGACGTCACGAGAGGGAATCATAGGAAGGCGCCACCAAAGCATCTCGCCGCCAATAGAAGAGGCTTTGACTCTACGTTTGTTAATGAAGATAAGAGGAATGTCATACTGTCGACCTTGACGGTGTTGGTTTAGGGGACACGAGGACTCCAAGCTTCCGCCGTGCTTTTTGGACACACCGTCGAAGTTGTCGCTGGAAACTGATAAGCCTGGTCGTGGCGTCACAGATAAGAACCATACGAGGCTGCCACCGAAACGTCTCGACGCCAGTCAACAATTCTGGCCATAGCAGCGTGAAGGCGCTTCCTACTTACACTAGATGTAGAGGGCCTAGATTTGAGAGCTGGAGCGACTGAACCCATGGAGCCCACGTGAAAATTAATGGCGGATGCCTTCTGGGCAGTTTGGTTAAAGGTGCGACTGCGTTCTGTTGTCGCGGAGCAAGAAGGAAAGCGGGCGGAGATGCGGAGACACTCGCGGGCGATAAACACTTCCCTCACCTCCTTGCAGATCGCATTGCAAACGAGGCTCATATAAACCGTGGGACCCCAATCCAGCAGTTGAAAACACACTGAAATCAAGGCACCCTAGCTGGATGTATCCTACCTCGGAAGGCTGTAGCCTCCCGAGTTCATGGAGGCCACTCACTGCCCGACAAGACGAGCGATCCCTAGTTTTCAAGAACGCGAGAACTGTCGATATATTACGTTTTCTCTGAAAATCTTAAATTATATTATGGAGCCAACAAGTCAAGCTCGCTCGTGCGTCCCCAACTTTAAGCAGCAGAAAGATAATACAAAGAAAGCTTTTTTTTCCTCTTTTAGGGGCGAAGCTCCTTAGGGTCTAGCCTTGTCCGTCCGTCCGTCCATCCGTCCGGCGTCCGTGCTCACATCGATTGCCATCCCATCTGTCTTCTTAAAAAAAAAAAAAAAATGTTTGCGCAGTCGACAGGATTCGAACCTGTGCGGGGAGACCCCAATGGATTTCTAGTCCATCGCCTAAAGGCCCGTTCACACATTTGCCTTCAGAGTGACCACTATGCTACACGAACGAATGCAACCGCTGCGACTTCAATGACAACTGTACGTGACGTGTACACACACATGGAACCGGATGCAACCAAACGAATCAACAGCCAATGAGAAACGAGCTTCAGCTCTTGCTGCCAATAGTAAGCAACCCAGCTACGCTTACAAACATGGCGGACTGTTTCCTGCCCGACGCGAGGTCCACCGTCCTCACCGGAGCAGCCAGAGGTTTCGGCTACGGCGTACAGTCACGAAGATCCGCTGTGCGCCTACAATAGCTGTGTAAAGGCTGGTTCAGACACCTGAAACGAACCCGTTATCCACGACTGCATCTGTTGTGACCGGAACGACCGCTCTGCGCCGCGCGTACACACCTGCAACCACTGCAACAAGCGCAGTGCGTCGGCAGCACGGCGACCGCCTCTCCGCCGCCGTCAGCTGTTGGGGACGCGCTGCCACTCACTTGCGTAACAGAAAATAGACAGACCGCCTTCTATGACCACAAACTTTATTTTTTATTTTTCAGGATACGCTTGCAGGGTAGTGCATTAAAAAAAGAAGAAAAAAGATGCAATACGCCGTCTTGCATGATCATGACTCTAACACACGACTTTGCCAACAGTACAAATCTCGCCACACACCTTTTCTACGATTATAAAAGACGATGTAATCTTAGCAGCAATATAGCAACGTAGAAATATAATTTCGTGATCAGATAGACGTTGCGAGCGTTCAGGATTGCTAACACTAATCACCTTTCTCGGGTGATGAAAACGCGTGAAAATTCGCATTCTTTATACGGTACGCACCAGTAATATTTTGAACTTGAGCACACGCATGGAATGCGCCAAAAAGAAATCCGGGCGATGTTCGAGGACACAAATGCTAAGAAAGCACCACTCTAGTCGAAGTAAACAAACACGACGGCACGGGCGTTTCTGCTGTCTTGCGAGTGCCGCCACGAGGGTGGATCTTCCCTTCTAGTACGTGCTGGGTTATCATAACGACACACGACGAAAATTCACAGTCAAGGATAGCGCTTTTACGCGGAACGATGAGCTTCCACCGCGCCGTCCTCGTCGACGATGACTACGGACGCCATGTTTGCATATAGAAGGAGCCCGGCACGACCGGCATGCACCGCGCGCGACCGAGCTCTCCTCGATTTGTGATTGGTCTGTCGTTGCGGTCGTTCCCGAACGTAACGAAAAAGTTGAGCCCGGCTCAACTCCTTGCGTTGCGAACGAACACGAACGGAACGACCGTTTGGCGCTTCGTTGCTATGGTAACTCGTCGTTCCAACCGGTTGCATTCGTTCGTAAGCGTAGTGGTCGCTCCGAACGCAACTGTGTGAACGGGCCTTTAACCACTCGGCCACGACTGCGGAACGAGCAGGGGCTCTGAGATGTGGTAGTAACTCAAGAGCTGGGGATGTCATGGATGAAACGTTGCATGTAGCCGCTCAACGTCTATACAGGAGAGGGCGCTGCGGTCCAATGCGTATATAATCGCGTTAAACTTTGCATTCATTGGCTCAACGTTTGTATACCATCAGCACTACCTATGAACAAAATCAGCATCATCAGCACCACCAGAGCTTCGCCCCAATCAACATCATTCACCACGTGGAGATGCGGTCATTTTTTTACTGTTTTCGCGTTTACAAAATATTGCGTTTTACCGTATGTATGTTTACAGTTACTTAGTGGTATTTATATTTTATATCGCTCTATATTTCTCGAGAAAATAGCGCGCTCTCTTATTGCGAGAACGACGTATCGAAATACGTATGAGTACGCTGCATTAACTTTATCCCAAGAATTGAACTCGTTCTTTCTTTCATAATCTCTCAGCAAAACGAAGTGTGCGAGGTTTCCAATGCTATCACGCTCGCTTGAATTTTTCGAAATACGCGTGTCTGTTCGACTTTTTTGTTCCCGCGGCGGATTATTCGAGCAATTGAACCCAGATAAGCTCCTCGAAAATCTCTGGCGCAGCAAAGGCTATAATTTATTATGTACCGTTCACTCAAACATGTGAAGTAAAGATGCGGTAGTAAGATTTAAACACACACACACACACACACACACACACACACACACACACACACACACACACACACACACACACACACACACACACACACACACACACACACACACACACACACACACACACACACACACACACACACACACACACACACACACACACACGCGACACGCACACACACACACACACACACACACACACACACACACACACGCACGCACGCACGCGCGCGCCGCACAGTTTTAGAAATAGTCATTGTCATACACTTGAAGTTGTTTGCTCATTTGTGTGTATCTTTCAATCCCAGTCTGTAATCAAAGTTAACTTTTTTGTTTCCCTTTGTGCATGGAAGTTTAGCGTTTTTTTAACTTAAAATAAAACTCTGTGCATTGTTTTTTTTATTGTATTGTATTAGAAGCAGCATTATGATTTTTGTTTTGTTCTAGCATCCAGCCGTTGAGCTCAGACTAAAAACTGATTGTTCGATATCTGAACCCGACTCGTCCTACGCATACAACTACGTACTTGGCTCATAGTAGTGAGTTTCAGAACAGCGTATTCAAGCCCTCTACTTACCCAAAGGTCGCCACTGCACATGGTTCGAACTCAAACCGCGTTTTGGGGTTTCGGGTGGTCAGGCTTATATTACGGAAACAGCGTGGGTACCCAAACTCATCACAAAGCCTTTGCGTTGCTCTCGAGAGCCGTGAGGAGTTCGGAGGGGCCTAAAACCAAGAGGTACCGCGTTCGAAGTCGGAGCAATGGCGGCTCCTAGGACCACGTCTCCGACTGTTGTGATTGCCGCTTCCAAAAAAGTGCTCCTCGATTTCCGCCTGATGAGTGTAATTTTTTTTCGCCGGCCGCGATCAGACGAATTGTTTTATTAAATTGTTATACTTGTTACGTAAAGTCGGTGTAGTTTGTTTCATCAAAAATGTTTACGCGCCATGAAAAAAAAAATTACGACTGCATCTTGGTGGCGTTGCAAGCACGATATGCATGTGTTTTTGGTTACGGTGTAGAAACGCTTTTCTAAAACACTTTTTTTAACCTCCGTTAAAGTTAGCGCGAATTTTTAGCCCTAACGTGCGCTAAACTTGGGTACTCTATTCTTAAAAACGCCGTAGTGTGTGGTTACTGTGTGGTTCAGTGTGTGGTTCAATGTGTCACGGTATTTTGTTGGCTGCCTGGTCCCACATACAAGCATCTTTGCTTTCGTGGGCCAGCACGCTTCACATGTATTTTTTCAAAGATAATAAAGATATTATTATTATGATTATTATTATTACGACCGCTTTGTTTATTACTATCACGAGGCAGCAGTAGTACTGCGATAGCAGAACGATTGGACCGCAAAGTGTTAGTCGAGTAATGATTAAGATAGTAAATTGCATGGTAAGGCATATCATTTGGTACGACGATGAGAGCTCTTGCGGAATATTTTCGGGCTGGGAACTTGATCACTTAACCTACCGATTAATGATCTAACCTCGATTATTTTTTAACTGGTTAATCGGTTAAATCTTAGAAACAAAAAGTAAGAATTTAACGCTTTCACCAACAGACCTGAATGAGTACACTTTGTACGAAAGCAAACATAGGTGAAATTTTGAACCTAAAGTGAACTGTACGGGGCGAGACCGAGACAGCCCAATGAACAGTAGGGCCTGTCATGGCTGTCCTGCAGAAGATGATACTCGTCATTCGCCGGTCGTGCTCCTCCGCCGCAGTTGTAGACAGCCGGATTGCCTTCGTGTGTGTTGCCTCATCCTGTACAGCCGCAGCTCGGACTATAGTGAGCGAAGTATAGTGTGAACAATCAAAGCAGTTCGCTTTTGCCGGAGAATATGAACGAACCTCTTCGCTTCTGCGGCTGAAGTAATAATTCGTGTGTGTATGTGTGTGCGTCTTTTGCCTGTTCTCAACTGCACATCAAGGTTGATTTAGAATTAGAAAGTATTTATCGCGCCTTTTATCCTATATTCAGCAAAATCAAAACAGAAATTTAGTCTAAATGTTTTTTTTTCAATTATTATGCATGGGAATGAACGAAACCGATTCATCGATTAAATAATCGACTAAAGATTGGCGATTAATCGGTTTAAAGTTTTTAATTGACGCCCAGCTATTAGTAATTGACCCGATAATATTTAATGTTATTTTAAGTCTTCATGCGCTTCGAAATAGACCCTTTCCGAAATTCAATTCCATCTGGTGGCTCAAATGGCAGTTTAACTTTTACCGTACTAATGGCGGCAATGAACCTCTAGTTCAAAGTATTGCATTGGACACCGTCACTTTCGCAAGTGAACGGCAGACGAGAATGTGCGCTTAACTGTAAGTTCTTTCTGAATCTCTTTCAGTGTCAATGGCGAAGAAGATGCAACCAGAACGAAGCGCCAACCCACATAGACGCCTTTGATGAAGTTCTATACAACAAAGGGCTTTGAAACCTATTGTGTTCTATCAACAAATTGTCTGGATTCGAGTTAGAAATGAACGCTTATGCAGCTCATGCATTCAATTACTGCCTCGCATCGTGCTAACGTCTCAAAATGTATATAGGCCTCGAGCCATCAACTTGGGAACATCTTCAACGTCTTCCGTCATGAGCAAACAGAAGGCCGCCATTAGTACGGCACATATGCCGTTTTTCAGATGAGGATAGTGATCAAAGTGGCCAGACTGAATTTCGGAAAGGGTCTATAGGCTGGTTTTAGTTAATGAAAGGTTAACTGGACGGTCTGATACCTACTTTTCAAGATATATTTTTAAGACAAGCAACAAAACCAATACTTTAGTAATTTAAAGCGGAAAGGACAGCAAATAAACAAAATATAATAATATTCTTTTTAATACGTATCACAGTAATGAACTACTTCCAAAAACGCCTGCAGGCAACACTGCGCGCTTTGCATTATGGCAGCTGTTTCGCCATTTTAAGCAGAGGCCTGTTTGATTTTGATGCCCGTTGACAGAGCACTACATCTCTGCACTGCATGAAAATAAAGTCATCGCTCACTCGCATTGCCCCTATTATTCTTCGTGAGAGCCACCGTTGGAACACGGACCTCCAGTGGCCGTAAGGATCTGCACAGCTTAGCGAGGCGTCCGGGCGCGTCCCCTATCTTTTTGAAGGCCTGTCCACCACTCCAGAGTGTAGCATGACCATCCCGGCTCACAGATCATTTAAGAAACCTAGGACATTAAGAAAACAATGGAACAGGATGGTCGGGCCAGTATACTTGTTCTTTCGCTTCCATCTTCTATCGTAGTTCTGTGCACGGTTCTGTGTTTACCTGCGCACAAACACAAACCCCAAAACGTCGCAGCAAAAAAAAAAAAGAAAGCCAGCGTTTTTTTTGTTTTTTTTTAACATAAAAGGTAATATACATTTAAGGAAAGTCAGATATTCGAAAATGCCAGCACTGTATTTGGTCGTGAAGGGATGTCGTGAAGTGAGGTTGTCAAATCAAAACCCAAACTGCTGCCAATGGGTTCACAAGACGATGTGCGCGGCACTACGCTGCTAGGATCACTTCGATTTTGCGAGAGGTCTAGTGTGATGAGTTCGCTTCGACAGTATAAGAGCAGAAAGAAAATATAATTTCAATTTCATTTCGGTGTAATAAAAAGTTATAAAGTTGAGGACGCTGATATCCATAAACCGATCTCACTTAGGCGTTCCACGCATGCGTGATGATGCCATAAGTTTAGTTCACGGAAGGCTGGTGGCATGCCACGATACAGATCGTGTCGCCTCGTGCTCTGCCCGCACAGAACCGCAGCGAGGTTGTCGCGCGCGCAGAAAGATTAAAGTTTTCTTAATCATAGCCTCCTCTATTAGCGGCGAGTTGTTTTAGTGGCGCCCTCCTATGGTTACCTTTCGTGACGTCATTACCTTGCGAACAACAAGCTCGACGGTGTTTGTAAGGAGCATGGTGGAAGCTTGAAATCATTGCGCTCTTAAAGCAACACTACCAACACCGTCGAAATTGAAGTTCTTCCATTCCTCTTATTTGCGTCGATGAGAAATCCTTTGCTGACGTCATAGTCAGCATTCGGCCAATCGTGGAAGGCCGACCACAGCGACACTTTCGATCGCGCACGTCGCCAATACTCAAAATACCTGGCAGTTCGACGACGGAGCTATAGAGTGCCCGGTCGCAGATTTTGAGCACGAAGACCTGGGGCACAGAGCATCAAAGAGCCGTTTCTCGGGGAACCCTAGAGTAACTGTATAGGCTCTGCTTGCAGAGCCAGAGTATCGCGTTCCTTTTCCTTTCGCCGCCATCTCCGTATTGGCGGAGGAGTGGTCACGTGGGCAGAACTGGAGCCGACCTTCGTGCGGGAAAGCGGCCTTCCAGAGCGCCGCGTTTCGGGGGAACATATTTTCCGCTTTGCGTTCGAAAAATATAGATCCTAGACTAAAACCGAACGAGCCGAAAGCTTCCTAAGTCATTGAACATTATGTGCGTCAACTGGGTACAGTACAATCCTGTTTTTTTCTAACGCGAGCGATGTTTTAGGACATCTGTTTCCAAGGTATGTGAAGCAGACGACACAGACGACGATCGCGTTGCTCGCATCTGCGGCTCTCGCGGAGTGATACGCGATACGCGACCGGCACATCCGGCCATCTCGGCGAGTCGGCGAGCTCTCGTTCGAAAGCGAGGGGACGGCGTGTTCATCAGCCGCTGCGTCGTTTACCGCAATGAATTTTGCATGCGCGTAGAAAGAGCCCCGTGAAAATGACAGGCTGTAGTGTTACGAAGCGCACAAATCGAGCGGACAGCGGCAAGAGCTTGTACCGGATTCCGACGGCGAGACACGATCTCCAAGAGCTCTATTCGGGCGTCTCGAATTCGCGAAATAACAAAAACTTTAGATAAAAAAAAAAGCTGTACACTATTTTAGCATGAAAGTGCGGGTGCTCGACTTTCCTCAGATTCGCATATAATTGGGACGCACGAAGGTAAAGCACTGCTCAGTCTACATAAAACAAAATAAACTGTCTGCTAAAAAAAAAAAAAAAGAAGTCACAGGTTGAGCAGCGGCATCCGCTCTTCGATTAAACACAAGGGGAAAATAAGCAGGCCTGCGTTATTTTGCTTCTTGCGATCGCTCGAGGGGAAAGGTCCTCCAAAAGTTGGGCAGACAGCGGGCTCACGACGCTATCTGCGTCCCAGCAACAGCGACTTGACGACTTCACTTCACACACGACCCGCGGAACCCGCGGGTGCGATTCTTGCAATCGAGAGGGAAACAGGAAACGAAGGGAGAACGATGACGGCACATGCGCGGCTCGTCGCCGCCAACGAGGTTGGTCGCCGCACGCCGCACTATTTTCCTTGCGCAGCGCGCCGCAGCAGCCGCAGCACGCCACAGCGCGCCGCCTCGCGTCTGCGCCTTCGTGTCCCCTGCAAAAACCGACTGTGGCTTCCCGCAGCGCTTGGCTCCAGAATGGCACCATTGCGGTACTCTGCTCCGCAAGCGGAGCATATACAGTTACTCTAGGGGAACCTGGACGTCAGCGCACAGCTTTTGCAGCGGCGAGGACCCGAAACACACTTGTTCGCTCGGGAAAAGTGTGTTTCGGCGTCTTGCCGCAGCGGGGCGCCAGTCACGTGACTCTCCTCTCATCCGTTGTCTGCCGCTCCACCTTTTCCATTTCGGCAGTCGCTTCTCGTGGCGATCTGCCAGACTTTGTTGGTACATAGGAGGCTATGTCTGAATGCACCGCGGCGGAGTCGGCGTAACCAAACTGTACTGGTGAAATCTGTCTATTCGAACAAACATTTAACTCTCTCTAACACTGGAAATGCGACTGCAAAAAAGGGACGCTACTGTAACCAACGTTTCAATAAGCGTATTCGGTTTATAAGCGGAGTGCGAACATTCTAGTGCGAAGTATTCTTCCCTGGGAAGAGCAATAAATGTTCATTACGGCCGTTTCGCGAATGTGGGCGCAATATCCTCGGAAGCTCATTTGCAGTTTCGTCTTCCGTTTCGTCCCGCTCGCCAAGATCCGTTTCGAGCGACGAGGATCTAAGGAACAAAAAAGTAAAGTTACGGCGTTCCTTTTTTTTTTTCTTTCACAAAAACGTTTTTACTATTGTTACTTTTTTTTTTTCTCTTTGCCATTCGGTCGTTCGCCAGGTTAGGACAGTCAGCATTTTTTCGAGACGAGCTTTCGGGAATCTCGTGAATTTTTAAAGGGGATCGTGTTCCCCCGCATTTGGAAAAAAGAGATTACTGATTTGGAATTCGCTGCCCAAACAAAACTTACGCTGCCCCTGTTTTGATCACATGCTGGGTCATTTGTCAAAACAATTCGAATTATTTAAAGAGAGAAAAAAAAAGTTCTCACAAGACAGGACTTTGCGCTAGAGGAATTATTTTGTGCCGGAGCGAACGGAATGTGTGATTAATACAGATGGTGCGTCGGTTTATTTTAATAAAAACTTGCACGTAATGAACAGCGCGTGTCATTTTTGGTTTACCCGCGTACGAATGGATATTTGGACACTGAGATTGAGCACACGTTCAATCAGTATGACGCTAAATTATAATTTGAGATATTCTGTATACTTACTGATTAATTATTTAGACGTTAAATAACAGAACAAAAAAAAAGAAATCTTGGCCAAATATTTAATCACTATAATAATAGAGTTCCCTGTTGAAAAAGCAAGTAATGTAGAAATTGTTTTTGTTTTTGTTTTGTTCAACTTTTTCTTTTTGCTTCTTCACTTGGCGAAGCTAGCCATGATCTTAAACGCAAAATCCATTAAGGTTCATCACAAGGTATTTCTGAAGGTTTTTCCCACGAACATTCCATCGTTATTTTCAACGAAAGATGAAATGCTCTCGTCGAAGAATATAACACAGATGAAAACTGCGGAAGAATGAAATGGCACAGCGAGGAGCTCTTTTCCCTAATGGCTTCTAAATTACATCCATGTTGGAGATTCTGTTTTGTTATATATTTGTATTCGAGGCTTTAAATAAATCGCTCAGGATGCAGTCCCAGCTACGAAAAAAAGATGGAACGTCTCGTTGTTTTCTGTTCATTTATTTCTTTTTCCGCACGCATCGAATGGTCGTTACGAAATATTTCAGAGCATCGCCCAGAGGAAGCAATCGACTCTCGCATCAAGAACAATGAACTAGCATATGCATGCGCTTCTCTCTCTCTAGGCTCCACTCGCCTGCCTCAAGCGGGTGGAAGAGTTTTACGTACAAACCTGCCGGACGGTATTGTCGCAGTGAACGGGCCCACCCATGTTCCACACAGGTTCATCATTGTTCTCCGTAAACTCGGCTTTGTCTCTGGGCAGTGCGTCATGCGGGAAAGCCTCTCGAATGAAAATGTATGCTCGCTGAAGAGGCAGGCACCTATTGCGGCGTTTATTCGCGACGACAAGCTATACTAATATCGACTTCCAAATCGATCGGGTGACAAAAATAAAAAGTAAGGAAGCGGTCGGCATTTAATAAAAATAAATTTATAAATTAGTTTTAGAATGTTTTGTTTGACAGACTGTCGGTCACGAAATATGGCGTTTCGCTTCGCTGTGGCTTAGCAGAAATGTATCCATTGCGCTATGTTGTACAGACAACCTGGGCCATCTCATGTGCCTCGCGATGTAGGAGACGTGACTTCTAGAGCTTTTTTAGAAGCGTTTTTACAGACAAACGTTGGCTTTTACTCAAAAGCCTCTAGTTGGTTCTTATTCAATGTGTTCCTACCGGGTTCGATTTCCTTCCTTTGTGATTTTTTAGAAGCTCTGATTACAGAAAGGAACGAACGTGCAACGCCTGACCAAATTGAAGCTGGCAGAGACGCAAAATGATATTAGGATTTTTTTGTACGTTTCATTGTGTTTACGAGATCAACAGCCAAGATACACACATTAGAAAAGAAAAATCTGTCCGGCCATTTAATTTGCTATTTTTTTTTTAATGTTCCCCCAAAGACCAAAAATATTACAGAGGAAAACAGCAAATACTTTCACAAAAAGGTCAGTAAGTCTGTAACATATAAAGTACAAAAAAAAAAGCCACAAAAATAGACCACTGCAGAAATTATTACTGACTTTTAAAGACGTTAGTGACAGGGATGATGGCTCTACTCGAAGAAGTGGTTAGATTTTTCAACTGTGTAATGTATACAATCTTCATGTGGTGAATAAAACCCAGTAATGTGGAATTCTAGTGCAAAAAATATACAACGCGGTATTATAGAACGCCGAGCTGTCTACAAGTGCTTCAAATGTAGAAGTGTGTTGCCTCGTAAAGGCCTGTTCACACGTGAAGCGGAGCGCTACAAGCGTAGCGCTTACCTCTGCGCTAAGCGCGTGCTGACGGGAGTGTTCACCAGCTTTGTATCTCACCGTCAAAACTGTTGCTTATGGCAGACGATAAGTAGCTGACGGCACGTGAGGAGCGCTACATAAGCGCTTCGCTGCATGTGAGAACCGACCTTAAAGCAGCATAAGCTTGTCCTTCTGCAAATATTTAAGTATTACCACATACAAAAAAAAAAAAAACGGAATGAGAAAAAAAAAAAAGAGCAATCGCCACGTTGTGTATTCCAGGCTATCCGGGCCACCGAGCGCAAGAAAAACGCAGCATTGACTCGGGTCAGAGAGTCGAGCTGACCTGCTTTGCTGTCCGCTCCCCGTGAAAGCGCAATTACTACCTAATGTAGCGAACAACGTGGGGCCCCCGGAGATTTATGACCGCTTCTCCATAGTCAGTCCCCGCCGATGGGGGGCTCTCTCCGTCGTCGTAAACACTGCAGCAGCGCACGTTCCTCGCGTATTCAGGCGACGCAGAAATTCGTCGCAACCCGGTCTTTACGACTACGCGCAGTGGCGGCGGCGCATTGGGTTTGAAATTCGCTTGGTTGTTTTGTCTGTTTTGGTTGTTGTTCTCGTATATCTTTGTTACGTCTTATTTGCCTGCACCGTGAAATCAACTCAACTGGAATTAAAAGCTAGCATAAAAAATAAAAAAAGAAGAGGAAGTCCGAACGAAAACCAATGTGAATGTGAAAAGAACTTCGAGCGGGATTCAACGGTACTTGGAGCGTAATAAGCTGTATGTGCCGCTATATGGATGTAGCTATCGCTGTTGCAACTGTAATAAAAATATGTCTTCAACTATTTTATTTATTTTTTTGTCTGGCGATGTCGAAATACTGGCGCTCTGCCAGAATGTTTTCCAGCCCTACTTTGTGACGTTTCTGTTTTAGTGTCCGCTCGTGAAGAAATGCGGGATAGAGAAAGTTTGAAGTGGAGCTTGTTTACATTGTAATACAGGGACAGTTCCTCTCGGCTGCAATACAACTGATTATTGTAAATATTCTTTTTTTATTTTTGGTCGGGGGAGGGGGGGGGGGATGACGAAAATTCTACCGTTTGAGTAACTTCAGTAATTACTATAGTAAACAGACATTTAAAACTTGATGAATAAGACTTCAGGATTTGCTTCTCTCCTTGTTTCAATTAAATACGGCGGAATTAAAAACATTGATCATGGTATGTCCCTCTTATTGTTAAGCGATAAAAATCACGCAGTAAAATGTTAAAAAAATGTAAATACAAGAACGTAATTGACGTTCGTGGTTATACAGCGTAAGATCTGTCTGCCTTGGAGTTGCGGCAGCATTGCTTTACTCTGTAGATGATAAATTTAGCCAGTGCAATACCACTGCACTGGCTAAATTTAGCCAGTGCAGTAATAATACACAATCTTTAGCGTGCACCACCCAGTAGTGCACCAGGCCGGTGCGGTGCGCATCCAGATCGAAACTGGCAGGGGTGGGGATTGAACCCAGGATCCTTTAGCTCCACGCGCTCCGAGATGCGATTCGCTAACACAATTACTTTCTCGGTGAGCCTCGTATTTTAAGATCAGGACAATTTTCAGCAGACATAAACCAGCCTCGAATACAACTCAAATCAATCGTCGACAAAAAAAAAAAAGAACAGCGAGAACAACAAACGTAGTAAGAGCAGCCAAAGACAATGCCAAATGGGGAAGCACGCCGTAAACAGGAAGTGTAAGCAAAAAACAACAACAAAAAACAGACAATTAAAATGCGAATGTAGAAAAGAAGAAAGAAAATGCGTTACAGCTCCCACCAAACAAAAACAAGAACGTAGGCTTTCTCTTTTATGTTTGTGTGCGTGTGTGTCTGTGTGCATGTACATACATGTGTGCGTACGCGTGCGAATGTGCGCGCATGCGTGAGCGCGCGTGCGTGTGTCTGTGCGTTTGCGCGTCCGTGCTCGTATGTGTACGCGTGTGTGTGTGTGTTTGTCTGTGTGTGTGCGCGTGTGTGTGCTGTTTGGCGAACACTTCGGGACAGTGCAGTTAAAAGACACAGTGCTTCCTGTATACCGTTTCGCTCACATCCGTCTTCGATTCGATATGTTGTAGCAACTCCCCCTTGCTTTCTTATAGTCAGTCTATTTGGTCATCTTCGTTTTCTCGCCTCGTCAAATTCCTCGGCCTTTATACTCGAGCCAACCTTCTTTACTCAGGGAACGTCGGGCGCCCTTTCCTTTCTCGGCCTCTGTCTACTTTCTGAGTCCGAGGAGGGCTTATTTTTTGTCTTTTTAGGTTTGGTTTCCTGACGGCAGGAGGGTGATAATCGAATTCCGTTCAATCGACCGATAGTCTCTCTCGGCAGGGACATCCGCAGGTAGTGGTGTGTCCAGCTCATTCGTGCGTAATGTCGAAGTGCGCTGGTATTATTTTGTTTACTTTATTGCTCTAGTGATTTGCTGTTCTAGGTCATACGGTTTACAAGTTTAAACGTTTCAGTAAATGTTGTTGATCTTGGGTTGAGGGTAATTTTCGAATATCTTTGGAGCGGAAAGCGTTTAATTTTTTTTTCTTTTTGTTTTTGCGCGGGAGATTTAAGGAAAGAGTATTCGCTCTTTCTCGCGTGAGTTTAAACGTGGTTTCCGGCGGTGCGCCGATAGCCCTAAAGCTCCTCCGGTTGTGAACTAGACGGACGGTTTCGCAGTATTTGCGAGATGAAATTTACTCGCTATTTTCGAGAAATGGTCGCTTATGCCGCGGATAAAAAAAAATTAGGAAATATACACGAAGTGGAAGTGTGGTAGGGTTACCCTAATGCCACTGGATCCTGGGAAAGTGGCGCCATTGCCTTCCCTGCCTGCTAGCCGAACAGAAACAAATACTATACATACAAACGACCAAAAACCTCGCAAGGCGATTGGTTAATCGGTCTCCGTTACTCGCAATCGCCAATTCGGTTCATTAAAATCTTCGAAGCTTCAAAAGGGTCGTTCTAAACCAGTTGCACCAAGATCCCCGTGGAGCATCATCGTATACTGAAGGTGTTCCTCGCCAACATAAGCGTCTTTAACACTGTGCATGCAATCAACTTATCAATGATGCCCGCCTCCACGGATCTCTTACAATTTTATTGTTCTTGTTAGCGTATCTGAAGACAAGAAAGTTTGGCCGGAGTGTGGATAGCAAAATCTCGGTATAGAAGAAACGTCTCCGTAAAGCTGCCCGTCACCAGCGAATTCAGGTTGGCGCACCGTGGATGGAGAGGTCAATGAGAAATGGATCATTTCATGAACCAAAATGGCGACCATAGGGGAGCTTGGCGCTACTTTTCCAGGATACAGTGACTTTAGGTAACCCCATAGATGGCGCCACCGAGTTTGTGATGGCTGTCATCGCCTTTCCGGGATTGGCCTAGCGCTCACCATGACGAGGATTATTTTTGCGCTCTCATCGACGGACATAATAGAAAAGACGGACCCGCAATTCTAACGGGTTGTGATTTAGGAACGCGATGACTACTAGGCTTCTGCCGCGCTTTTTTTACGCACCATCGAACTTGACGCTCGCTACAAATAATCATTGTCGTGACGTCACGGACATGGGAACCGCAAGGAGGCAGCACCGAAACATCTCGTCGCCAATAGGGGCTGAGAAGAAACCTTTCCAAAAAAGAGCGTGTGGCCGGTGCCATTTTGAGTGTTCGTGCGTATGGCGCGTGCTTTGCTCGCTTTCCGAAGCGACGAACACGCACGTGCTGGGCTGTGAAGATCGCACGCTGGACTGTGATTTTGTAAACATTGGAAAGGTGTATACATTTTATCAAACAACAGCGCACTGCCGATAACGTTTTAGTAAATAATTATTTTACAATAAATAGGATAATGACCACGTAGACTCTAAGAAATCTGGGGTTTCGGCTCTCACGCAGAGCACTATTTGCAATACACATTCAAAGAAGCCCGTGCGCCTGCTTTCCCGCACAACACTTCGAGAGAACTTACGGAGGCAGCTCAGCGAATGACGATGCCGAAACATGTGTTTAGACCAAAAAAGGCAGTCTGAGTGTTGACATTAAGCAATGCAAGCATGACGATTTGCATATGCTTAATGTCACAACTCAGACTGCGTTTTTTCGGTTTAAACATGGCATTTTGGCACCATTCGCTGAGCTGGCTCCGTAAGTTCTCTCGAAGTGTTGTACGGGAAAGTAGGCGCACGGACTTTTTAGATTGCACAGGAGGAGCCCGGCCAATGACGGAACATTACGTTTCCCCGTGCCGTGCCACACCACAGACAGTTTTTTGGGAGGTCGAAACATAATATCAGCCCCGTCGATTCACCGAGTGCCCTCCGTAGATTTCAACGATTAGCTCGCCAAAGTGCTCTGCGGGAAAGCCGGAGCTCCAGATTTCTTAGATTTTGGCGGAGCACGCTTGCATAATAGAATTCCAGTAAAAGGGACCATCGCTGTTGTTTTTCTTTTTGTATTATATTCGTCGTGAGAATAACGAGTTATAGTTCTGATTCTGTAGGACAATCCACAAATCGAACTGCAACAACTCACTCTAAAAAAAAAAAAAAAAATCACGGAATTTTATTTATTTTTTTGGTATGCAAAACATGCAGTGAGTTATTCGCTGCAACAATGTGGGAATAACCGCGAATGACCAGGAGATTATCATACGAGCATTCGCGGGGACAATGAGAACGACGTTTAACTTGCTAATTTTCTCATGTCGCATTCTTCAACCTCGCAGAATCTTGATTTCTTCATCGAGTACCTTCCATTGCTCGCAGTGATAGGATACCCATCACTGCGAGCAATGATTCGTTCTTTGGCGTTCCTAATCGGCACATACTACACTTTGATTGGCCGCGTAGCGATAATAAGACGCGCTCCGGGATTCGCCGCGAGTGCGGGGACGTAGGAACACCGAGCTTTGGTTGGAATGACCGGTAGCTATAGAGGCGAGGCTAGCTGCCCTTGTCTTTAATCACTCTTGGAACGCGTTCGGCGTTCGCGTTCGAACGTGTCTAAAAAGTTAATAGAGACAAATGCAGGTAGTTTCGCGTCTACCCACTGATCATTCCAGTCGGGGCTCGAGGCTGTGGCGTCCCCCGTGCGCTCTCGCCACCTCCTCTCCCTAAGTTTCCGCCCGCATAGTCACTGGCAGCAATGCAGGGCGTGGCTTCATTACGCTTCTCGCTTCGTGATTCGACCTTGGCGATCTTAGCGCAAGCGCCGCACTCTCATTGGCTGCGGGCGATAATGAGATGCTCGGGAGTCGCCACGGCTTTCACACGCTGTCAGTGACTCCACGTATACCTCTCCAGGACGTATCACTCGGGGGAAAACAATGCCGAGTCACCGCGGACGGCGATCGCACGCGCGACGTCTGGACATGCCTTAGAAGACAGCTAATCCGCATGCTCAGTGCGCGTTCCACTACCCAGTAGACGAAGGTGGCGGTGCGCGCGAGGAAATTACCGGAGGGGGTTCATAGATGGCGCGCCATTTTGGAAAGTGCCTAGTGAGGTTCGTTACTAGCACGGAGCGGGGCAACCTCTGGATCGGGCTCGTACCTCGTTCACTCTAGGGTCTAGCCAAATGACTCGAAGGCAATTCTGCCGCGTGTCCATTACTCACGTGTAGCGCGCCTAGATTACAGGAGTGTTTACAACTATTCGATCGTGGTCATGTGGTGTATGGGCCACGTTCGCAATACGAGCTGAGAGGAGGGGACGAAAACGTCGATCGTCTGCGAGCGTCTCAGCCCTTCTGCACGCTTTCGTTCTCGCCGCGATACGACGCAACGCATGCGCACTTGCGACCAATCTGCGAGGGAGGCGTTCGCCATTAATTAAATTGCCAACGCTCTCCATACCGGGTTCGAGGTGCTTCCCCTCTTCAACCTAGGTTCTCCCCTCTCGTGTTTTGGGAGACGGAGTACATCGCCAGGAGGGGAAACAGCTTTCTCCGAAGATTGCGACGTTGCAAAGCCGCGACGCAGTTGCTTCGGCAACCAGACCCCACGGTTCGTTCGGGGAGTCCGCACCAGGGGTTCGCACGCACGTGCCTGCGTTTCCTCAGAGGTTCAGCGCCCGGAAGCAACTTTGCCTTATTGGACTATCCCTCCTGGGAATAACCAGGACTGCGCTTGCGTTTCGGCGTAGTTTTGACTCGTTGTTGGTGTGAATTACGTTAAAGGGATGCCTTCTTTTTACTTTATAACGAACGAGTTTTTGTTTAGTGCGTAGCTGCTCGGCGCGTCCTGACGGCGAGCTTTCTCAGTACTTTTGCAACGTACATCCCACACCATTATTATTGCCGGTCTTGTGTGAACCTATAAGCATGGACTAGTTTTGAGCATGCCGGTGAATGGTGTGCTCAAATATGGCGTCCAGTGAATACCCCCTATACTTGGGAGGAACGTTCTGTGGCAGTGAAGCCAAACCTATGCATGCGCTCCCACACCTTGAGCACCGATGAAAGCTGTGCACGCGCACTCTTCACTTTTAAAATGCCACAGAACCTTGACCTGTTAGAAGAAAGTTTTAAAGGGGCCCTGCAAATTGTTTCCGGCCGTTTTTTTTATTTTGCATCGCGTTCGCTCGATCTAGTGCGTGGGACTCTAGCAACACATTAAAACATAATAATGCGGAAATCTTATGTATTTTTAACATAATAGGGGGAAGAAGATAAACATTTTGAGCTCATTTTCTATCGTTGATGACGTCGTTCGTCTGAACGAATAGAAAACCGAAACGACAAGAGCGTGCAACAACCATGCGCGATCTTCATAATTGTTGGAAATAACATCCACTTACGAAGCTGTGAACGCCCCGCCAATTTACGGGTATCCCAAGCAAAAATGTGAGTGAGAATTACGCTCTTGAAAGAACCAAAGGAGTCACGTGCACTCATTCAGCCAGTCCTACCTCTAGAGAAGCGATGTCGTTATTATCCGACGCTCTAGATTGGCTTTAGACCAATGTCGTCACTGAACGCTCGTGTTTGACACTGATAACCACGCTCTTCGAAACAGCATTTACTCTTCTTCGTCCTCTCGAAGTGCTCCTTAAAGCATTCTTGAGGCGAGTGAACTCTTTTTTTTTTTTTCGGCAAAAATAACGTGAGAAACAAACTGGTCGTGTTTCTTTATTTGTCGTCTGAGCAATCGAAAAACAGCCGCAGTGGCGTCACTCCTGTGCGATTGCCCTGAAAACAGGGTTAGATATTTTTTTTTTACGTTTCGGCGTCATTGCAATCATGTTGGATTAACCTGAGACTGGGAATTAAGAGACTTGCAGTCGCTTAATTCACCATGCTTTCGCAATAATATAAAAAAAATTAGACAACACTCAGACCTCAGCACAAAGTTGACCGTCAACATGCAAAAATTCGCATACACTCTGAAAAATGCCTGCGCGTCTACTTACCCGCAAAACACTCAAAGAGCCAATCTCTGCGATCTACGAAACCAGTTCAGCGAATGATGAGGCGGAACATCCGTTTAGACCTAAAAATGACGTCTGCGCTGTGGCATTACGCAATGCAAGCATGACGCTTTGCATTATGCAATGCCACAGCGCAGACTTCATTTTGAGGTCTAAACGAGATGTTCCGCCGTTTTGCGGGTAAATAGACGCGCAGACATTTTTTAAAGTAAAAACTTACCTGTTCTTTTTTTACGGTTGTTATTAGAGGGTCTTCGCAGCATATCGATATATGTTTGGTGTACAGTGTACGTGAAGGTTTGTGGCCCCATAAATTTACCGGGGAAAGAATTCACGTGACATACGGCGCCTCAATTTCTCCGCTAAATTTAGCGGGGAAATGCTGGGCGCTAAATTTAGCGGGGAATCGGTGTCACGTGAGACCGGTATCACGTGGCACTGCGACGTCACGCCGAGCGTTTGCCCGCCAAATTTAGAGGGGAAACTGCAATGTCACGTGGCATTGTAATCTTCGCATATTCGGCATATGTTTGACGACTGTGGAAAACGATTGCGCGTAGTCTGCATGCAACAGAGGGTGCGGCGCCTAGGCTGTCGCCTCAGTTTATCTGCAAACCAAAGCAAAGAAGCGTTGTTTTTTTGTTGTTGTTGTTGTTTTTTTAGTTGCACGCTGTTCACTTTGTTTACCCGTGTCTTGGATGAGTCGACGCTGAGACCGGATGGAAAGAGGAACCGGTCTCGAAGTAGCGGCGCCTGATGCCCCGTTTTGCTGGCTGGAGGAAATGAAGCGACGAGTCTTCGGCGTCGGCACTTGGCGAGCGCCCTTTACTTCAACATCCTTCGGTCTGGTAGAGAGTAGCGCCGAGATTCATTGGACTTTCCCCACCTCTTGGAGATCTGCTATAGACCAGCCGAACACTATACGGCGATGGCTCGTCCAGCGTATATATCGGTTTTAAACATACGATCGCTTCGCCGTGCACGCTCACTTTATGCTCCGTTTTACTCAAAGTCCGACCACATGACGGCGCTACAATCCGATAGAGAGAATCAAACGACGCCAAAAGTGCCTCGTCGTGGCGCTCGTCGTCTCTGAGCGTTTCCCATGTCGGCTAAGTCAATGAGGCACAAAAAATACCCTATGATCGTTCGCTTTTTTTTTCTCTTTAAGCATGAAATATGCTTTGTAACGTTACTCCTCGACTCCAAAATTGTGTGTCCGTCCGTCCGTCCGTCTGTACATTTTCCCGCTAAATTTAGCGGGGAAATCACGAGATCTATACACGAATTCGGTTTCTCAGCTAAACTTAGCGGGAGAACGAACGTCACGTGATTCGACGTCACGGGGTGTACGGACCAATTCATTTTCCCTGCTATGTTTAGCGAAAAAATTGACATCACGTGACCTTCACACCTCGGGGCGATTGACGGCGCGTGACCTATACGTTCAACTCAGTTTCCCCGCTAAAATTTACCGTGAAAATTCGCGTCTTGCGGCCAAAAACATTTATTCACTTTCTGGGCTAAATTTAGCGAAAAATCGACGTCACGTAAACTGTACGACCATTCAGTTTCCCCGATAAATTTAGCGGGAAAATATACGTCACGTGACACCCTAATTCCCTCACCGATTTCCTCACCAATTCCCTTACCGATTCCCTACACTGGATTTCATGCATTATAGAACTTTAAAGGTATAAAGGGAGCAACCTTTTTTTTGTACGTTTAGCCGGTGACAGCGACCTTACAAAAACGACGGGTGCCGTGACGATGCACTTTTGCCGGTACTTGATTGGCTCCTTCGGATGAACGTGGCGTCGTCTGGGGTCCGACTTCCATTAAAAATGCACCATTTTAAATTAAAAGTCGGACCGCCGACGTAGGTACCCGATGCGTTTTCTTTTCCGGGACTCGCAAGGTTCGGCAAATGCGATGTCTAAAGCGCTCTCGTTCCGTTCATGTTGACCCATTCCCTGAGCCAATCGTGGTGATGTGAGAACAAATTTGAAAAAAACGGGTGCGTTCAACCAATCGCAGCTCGCCTTAAAAAAAAAAAAAATATATATATATATATATATATATATATATATATATAGGCCCCCGGCACTTTATTGTTTCGTTCTCTGTTTTAATGTAAAACCTTTTCGCTGTCATTCTGCTAGACCCTCTTTTCGAGGAATTAATTTTCAGCGTAATGTTTTCGATTTACAACGAACGGCAATTCCCAAAATTGTAACCTCTCTCTCTCTCCCTAAGATTTGCTTCACCACTTCACCACTCAATTTGAAAGTAACCGAACCATATTTCAAAACCGAAACAATTTTAGAACCCAACCAGAAAGCGTACGCTATGAAAATTATTTCGTATCGAATTCTTTTTTGTATACCCAGGGAAAAAAAACATCCGAACTCGACATTTTCGTCATTTTGACGTCTCCGTTCAACGTGACCGCTGTCTCCCAATGAGTTTGGAACACGGCCTGCAGCTACGAACGTCCCAAGACTCTGAACTTCAATTTTCTCCGCATTGAACTCCTCTTTTCGGAAAGCGAAAGGAACGTGAAATCGGTTCTGCACTTGCTTTCTTTTTTAAAGAGCCAACCGGCGACCTCGTCGCCGGTTAGGACACGCCGTCACGGCGTAGTTGTCAAGAGCCGGGGTTCTCGTCGAGGTCTCGTGGGCGGTTCGCGCCCGGGGCGGCAATCGGAGCGCGTCGGTCGCCGGGCTCCACGATCGAAACTCGGCGGCAGAGGGCGCCACGCGGAGCCGATTTATCTGGATCAAGTTGACACTCCGCGATTTCTCATGGGACGGCGCCTCGGGTGCCAACAAAAGGCGTAGGGAATACCAACCGGGAAGAAAAGGAAACAACGAACCACAGCCCCGACAAAGAGAGCTGAAAAAGAGAGGGAGAGAAAAGAAAAATCCAAGTAGCAACAATATTCGAGACGTCGGCGGCCAAGAAGAGAAGCGGAGCCTGAGGGTTATATGCGTTCGCCCGCGGTGGCTCCATTTTCTAAGAGGTTGGACGGGACTTTGGAAAGTCTACATATTTCGATGATGTCTAACTAATAATATGCATTAGGTACTCTTCTGGGCGTTTGATGATAACATTTCTATCGATATTTCTTTAAAGCCTCGGTCCCACTGCTAATACATCATACAGACGACAGTCTGCAAATAAAGTCTTAGGGGTGTTTCTTTCTCTTAGGCTAGGTGGCGCAAGCTACCGCCCGTTACAAAGGGTACAGCCATTAACCTCCATGCAACATCCATCCATCCATCCTTCCTTGTGTGACTGCGCTGTCACATTTATCATGCTCAAACGCTCTGCAGACATGTTCGAAGAGTGTGCATACGTACGAATCAAACATGCTTCCAACATGCCTGAGGCGCATGCGCAGATAATTCGGTAGTCATGTTTGCAGCAAACACCTTGTCTTTTGTATCATGTATGAGCAGTGTGACCCTGGCTTTAGGGCTTTGTATTAGTCCTGGCATTAGCCCGACTTGCCCGATATAAAGTGACGAAAATCTCGGCCGAGACAGTGTGAAAGGAATGTGGTCGTGGCACGTGATCGCAAGAAGGCTGCACTTTTGCTCGCGATAGACCTATCGCTAAACTACCCACGCACCGAGGAGAATGCTGGGAATGTAGGTATACGCGCGCCGCAAGCGCTCGGCTTCTCCGTATAAAAGATTCGAAGTAGATAACCGAAACAGGGCGCTGACGAACGCGCGTGCAAGGTGTCATTTGTCTTAGTGCTTTGGAACAGTTACTGCTTCAGACGCTAGCACCTGTGGCGCGTAGACCAACATTCCCAGCGTCTCGTTGGTGCTTGGGTAATTTAGCGATAGGCTCTATTCTTATCGTGGCGAGGAATTCGGAGAGATCGTCCGGAAAATGTGTCCATTCACTAATTTTTAAATAAGTCGACGCTAGTTTTCTGCTACGGATGATGCTGGGATAACCTGGCGCCAGACTTGTACGTAGTTCAACTGCTCTACTCAAGTTACTGTAGTTTAATTACTTTTCAGAGTAGTTTAGTAACTTTCACTTATATTTTTATTGCGGTAATTAGTAGTTTACTTTAATTAATTTTTCCAGGTAACTTCTACTCAAATTACAGATAACTTCCGAATTTTAGTGGTTGCTTTGCCTATAAACAAACATTCCTGAACAAAAAGATATAAGATGTTGGGAGATCAGCTAATATTTGTAAAGAGGTCAAAGCACGTGGCGTAGAAAGGGGGAGGGTGGAAGAAAGTTGTTTGGAGAGTCCGAAACCCCCCCAATTTTCACGAGCACCCCCCCCCCCCTTTGTACAACACTGCTACGACGCGCGGGGAGCGAACAGACACTACGCACGAGAGGCTGAGTAAAGGCCTGTTCACACATACAGCGGAGCGCTAAGTTAGCGCTACGTGAGCGCTCCATGGAGCGCTCATGTGGCGCTTCTAGCGCGTGACTTCGTTCTAATATAGCGCGTGATTAGCGCTTCAGTAGCGCCTTGTTAGCGCTCCAGTAGCGCCTCTGTTAGCGCTTCAGTAGCGCCGTGTTAGCGCTTCTGTAGCGCTTCTTGTACCGCGGTGCTGCGAATTAGCGCGTGCACTGCGGTTCCGGTTCCTGGGGTTGGGAGTGCATCAGCAGCACCATGGTGGACATGTTGAACGCTGAAATAGAAATGCGACAAATGCTCTTACATACGCGATTAGTGCATATGTGTGTGAACGGCTTAACGCCCAGAAGAGCCTCCTGGGTGCGCGAAATCTTTCGCCACCGAGATACCGACAGGTACCCGGCGAGGCTTAATGTTCCTAGAGCTGAGGGACTGAGGCACAGAGCTCTTTTGAAGGCGATTATTTTTAACTGCGTGTCTTTGAAACCAGGGTTACGCATATCGAAAAGAAAGCGATGAGGTCGTACCCAATCAATTAATCGCTCATAGTCCATGCCTCTGGATCGCCTGCCCGACCCTTTGCTTTGAGAGCGGCTCCTTTTACTTCCTCTTCTTTCAATGCCAAAGGAAAAACAACAACAAAGGAATCGCCGTGCACGCGCTGTTCCGCAGCAGCAAGCACGGCACAAGGAGCGTGAGAGCGCTAACAAAGCGCTTCTGTAGCGCTAACAGTAGCGCTAACAGAGCGCTTCTGAAGCGCTAACAGAGCGCTACTGAAGCGCTAACCGAGCGCTACATCACGCGCTAGGAAGCGCCACATGAGCGCTCCTTGGAGCGCTCACGTAGCGCTAACTTAGCGCTCCGCTGTATGTGTGAACCGGCCTTAACTGTGGGATTGGCGCCGAAGACTGGCGTTTCTTTGTGTCCCGAAGCTCAAGGAGATTTAAGGCATTTGAAGAAAGGGCTTGTCCCCGCTTCTTCCCAACGCAGGAAACTCTCGCCCACTACAGAAGGTGCACAAACTGCATCTTCTACCTCAAAGGAGGCAACAAAATGCAGCACCTGCTCTGAAACTCATCTTGTGCTCCCGTAGTTTGTGCTGTACTCGAAGAATCGCGTGCTAAAGGGCAACGCAAAGGTGACCTTTTTGCGTTGCCTTTCCTGCCAAAACTCAAAATATGCAGATCTTCAAAGATTTGAAGATCGTTCGAGAAAACCTTAGTAATTCCCCCAAAATTTTTACATAAAAAATAATAAACAAGCTGTGTTGGGAAGTACAGTACATGGTACTTAAAGTACCACTGTTTAGAGAACTCGCACTTTACTTGAGGTACATTTCTGAGCATGTACTTATATACTTTAGAAAAGTATTTTTTTCTGGTACTTAAAGTAAAACACACGACTTCAATGTACATTCCCAATTTTGAAAAAAATAAAAAAAATAATGGCGTATCGTCGTGGGAAAACGCGCTTTTTCGAGACGTCATCTGGTCATTTTCCTCTAGTGAAGTAATGGCGGCTATAAGACCGACACAAATGCCTTATAAGTTGATTGTGTCAAATAGCTCGTCAGCGAGAGTAGAACAACTACTCTGTGGCTATTTGACTTTATACAATATTTTCTGCCGTTTCCGTAAAAAACTGATGAACCTCCGATTACCCCTGAAACAATGCATACCTGGTTAAAGGGGCTGTGCAACATGTTTTAACGTTCAAAGAATTGCCATACTGCATTTTTTATATTGTTCATGAAAGCCCAAGTGACCAAAAACGCGTCACCTTTCCCCGAAAAACTGCTGTTCTGCTGCGTAATTGCAAGGCAAAAAACGAATTATTTGCCGATCTGCAGCGCCCGTGGCGGCTACGGGAACTAAAATGATGACGTCTCTGGAGGTACGCGGAAGTCAACAAACCCTGTCCCCCTCCGCTGCAGCACTCGCCGTCAGCCCCGTGACGAACCGTCCTTTGTGTCCATCGCTCACCGCGACCTTCGACGAGGCTAATCCTTTCTAAGTCGTCAATCGCGGAGGAAGCGGCTGGGGTTTCTAAAGAGAGTGCCCAAGGGGAAACCACGTGAACCTCCAGAGTACGTCACTCGAAAGTCGCGTGGGGAGTTGAGAGGCACTGCGACCTTCGATTTGTTTCTTTTTTTTAAAATAAGAACTAGCGCTCGGAAGAAAATGCGGTTTTCTGTTTTTCGTTTCATAGGTGACGCAGATTAATTTCCGCGGTTAATTGGCCAAAAGTCTGAAACTTGTTGCACAGCCCCTTTAAAAGAAAAAATGTCTAGGGAATGAAAGTGAATCATCAAAGATTGTGTCAAAAGTACTCGTACTTTACCTGAAAATATAAGGTATTTACAGTACGTTACTTCAAGTGTATTGCACCCGGTGTACTTATCACTTTACTTGAAGTACATAACCTCTCATTTACATTGTATTTTACTTTAAGTACTTTTTAGATGTTATATAAGCAACACTGTAAACAAGCAAACAGTCTAAAAAATCAAGCTCAGGCAGTGCTAAACCTCAAAGTAGAAAGGATACATTCGCATACATCATTGACGAAATAAAAAGTACAAGAAAGTACAAAAGAAGTACAAAACAATTAGGCACGCAGAAGAAGAACCAGCTATTAAAGCATTTCTGTGAAAAAACAAGCCGATTTACATTTGTCTAGCACAATTTTGCTCACGGATAAAAACCTATTTCCTTTCTTGTTATTATAAAAAAAGACATATAAAAGTAAATTCAAAAGTAATTCGTCACTTTTTTACGGTATTTAGTAATTTTCTCAACTACTTTCCATTTGAGTAATTTCTACTCTACTCAAATTACTTTTGAGGCCAATGCTCAGTAATTTAACTTAATTACTTTTTTCGAGTAACTTGTACGTGTCCGCTGGCGAATTTCTGTCTCACAACTTTCACTCTCACAAATTGTGTACGCCTACTCTCTCGCAAATCACCTGGGAGAGCCAAGCGCCGCAATTCACAAAAATAAATCAACGAATAACAAACAAAAACAAAAAATCGACGCTGTGGCATTGAGTACGGCGTGCTCAATGTCACAGCGGAATTTTTTTTTATGTTTAGATAGTACATATATTAACGCGTAACTTTTTTTGGCTAGCTGTTCGGCATTTTGTGATGAAGCCCAAAGTGAAGCCCAGATAAAAGCGTGGCCGCGAGGCTCGACATTGATTGGTTGACGGGTGGGAGAGAGGGAGTGAGGTGCTCGACGCTGATTGGTTGACGGGGAGGTCATGTGACGAGGGTTGGAGTGAGGAGGAGGAGTAGTAGGCGAGGAGGCGAGGTGGGAGAGGAGGAGTGGGATAGAAGGTTATGAAAGATCACCAGGTTTACCAGTTAAATAGGGCTGGGCGTCAATTAAAATATTCGCCCAACCCTGGGTACCGTGAAGATGCGCTCCGTGTGTGCGTCCCGTGCACCGTACTTATGGCCAAGACTCTAGGACATTTTCAAAGGATCTCCTTCCTTCCTCGGCTCTGTCCGCTTTCCTTCAGCCGCGGTTTGTGGCTCCTCATGCCCCGCTTGTCGGCTTTGGCGAAAAACAACCCTCCAATTCTTTTTTTCTTTACAATTTTCTCTTCTATCACCTGTTATCCCCTCCCCCTCCCCCAATTTAACGATGACCGTTCGGCCTCTGGCTGTAGCTCCAACGTTGGTTCTTCCTCTTTTGCAAGACTTCTCTCTCTCTCTCTCAATTAAAAACTTTAACCCGATTAATCGCCACCCCTTAATCCAGGGGTCTCCAAACCCCGGCCCACAGACCAAATCCGGCTTGCGAAAGCCTTACGACCGGCCCCGCGGGTGGCCGCGGTCCTTCCGATGAAGCCCGGCCCGCAGCCCGCTTCCAGCAGGACTTCCACCGCTACCGGCTCAAAATAAAGTGCACATAAAGAAACGCCACTGCGATGCGCTCCAAATGCGAAAACGAAAGTACCAGAAAGAACGAGAAAAAATATTGCATTGTAACGCGGGTCCTCTCACCATAATATCAATTGAACATTGCCATCCCCAGAGTCATCATTCTTAGTCCCTGCTGCATGTCTCTGTAACTATGTTCATTACTTTGCGTTTTTATGCACATTGTGCTCAGTGTCCTTTGTCACAACTATCCCCTACCGAAAAACACAGTATAACCTTTCATTATCTGTACTTCGTTTCACCTCATGTGCGAGCGAAGGCAAAGCTGAAAGCGCGAGCATGGGAGCTCCGTGCCTTCAGGCTTTGCTCGAGCGCGCAGGCGCAGGCAGAAACACAAAAAGCGCCGGCTCTCGCGCTTCAGCTTTGGCTTCGCTCGCAGATAAAGTGAAACGAAGTGTAGATTATGGAACCGGAAATCTAACTGGAATCATTTCTGGAAACCTGAAATTCCGATTGCGAACGAAGAGAAGTAATTTTTGAAAAACCGGAAATTCAGATAGAATCCAGACAGATTTCCAGTTCCATAATCCAGATAGCGAAACGTTATTCTAAGGTTTTCGGTGGGGATTGCATATTGCGAGATATATTTTTTCTTTCTCATTAATCTTTTGCCCTGGATGAATGTGCAAAATTTTATATGCGCTTAGATGAATTTTTTATATGCGGTTAGGTGAATTTTTGTGGTCCTCCTACCTTATTACCTTACACGTTTTTGTGTAAGGTAATAATTAGCTAAACATTAAATTTCAAATTGAAGCATTGAAGTATGCGCATTCATGACCATTAGGGTCCTGTTTTTAATTCTCTAAAAACAATGTTTGTGTTGAAATGGTTATCTAGAATTGTTTTATTTAGCGTTCCCTCTTTTATAATTCCTCTTTTTCTGGCCCTCGAGATAACGACAGATCCCTTGGAGACACGCGCTTTCATCGATTCATTAATCGATTAATTGGGCTCGTTCGTTTCCCTTCATACAATCGGAGCTATACCTCCTTCCTCAATCATATATGTCGCACGGTTTTAGAGTATGGTATAAAGTAAAATAGGTGACGGATATTTAAGAAAAAGAAATGTTTTTAGTCATTGTCTGAAAAATTTGTTTTTTCAGTATTGATCACACGGTTTGCGTGCCCATATCTCAAAGGTCGCAGACAATCGCTCAAGCTGCCATGTTTGAGAGTTTTTTTTTCTTGATATATATAAGTAATGTAATTAACAATATTATTTAGGACAACTAGCATGTAGTCAGACATTGTTTCTCGAAATTAATTAACTTCTAATTGAAAATGTTAGGATAACGTACCTAAATTTGGGTGCGCGCAAGAAAAGTCGCCGATATGCGCCAATCCAGAACGCGGGTTTGGGTTTGACTCATGCACACAATAGTGACGAAGCTATTTTTCGTTTACGCAAAGCTTTTGGGCACTTTATTCTAACATTTTGTGATGTTATTACCAAAGACATTTTTCTATCGAACATGATGACACCGGTGGTGCGCGTAATAGTGAGTGACAACATACCTCTTTATGACCTACGACGTTTTGTGATACGAATGTTGTTGTTGTTGCTTTTTATGCGAAAATATTTTTAGATTTGTTTGTACTATAAATTGGGAGATGACATATAAAATATCGAGTGAATTAAAAACGTGGAACATTTACCCACTGTTCAATTTTATCTGAAATCACCCGACACCGTGGTGTTGGGTGATTTCATCTTCGTTTGCGTGGTGTAAACATCACCCGGTGTGCAGTGGCGTTGCAAACACCAGAAGCATCACTTGCGCGAAGGTGCAAAGCTGGTTAAATGACGCTCATTTAGTACCTTGCTTTCCAACTCGTCATCCCTTTTTCTTTCTTCCTTCTTTTTAAGGCGATAGCTTGACGGGCGACACTTTGCAGAGATTTCGACCTCGTGGGTTGTCGTCACTGCGCGGTCCAAGAAGGGCAGCAAAACTCTTTCTTCTATCCCTCTTGGCGCGAGATGATAGAGCAGTCCGGAGTTCCCTTCGGCCGTGCCCCGCAGAAGAGAGCGAAGTGCAGCCCTGGCGTGCCGCAAGAATGGTGCGACGAAGAGAGAGATCGTCGTGATCGTCTGCTTGAAAGACTTGTTTCCAAACATTCCTCGCGTTCTGCGAAGTCCCGATTTGGCTGAATCCAGCTGCTACGCGTAATGTTGGATGGTTTTAAAAACTTTCACCGCGCTTATCTACTTACTTCACGGATCACCGAGCGCCGGTGGCAGTCCGTAGTGGCATCCACGACGCCAGACACGATGCATATGGGAATAGACCCATGAGAGTTGTTACAATAAACGCTAGAGGCTCAGCTGGCGCTAGTGTGCTGTTGCATTTTGAAGCAGACAGCAAGCAGTCAGAAATTGACTTCCGGTAATGCATTTCTATGGGAAAAAGCGAGTGCATTTTCTCTCTGCGCTCGATTATAAGAGCAAATATCGCGAATAATTTGTACGTACCAGGCACCTTGGAACATTTCTCAGTCACGCAGACGAAATAATTGGTCAGTTACGGCGTTTTTCTTCCAAATTCATCGCATTAAAAACGGTGCTAAAACGGCTTCGTACGTGTATTTTTGTGCACTGTCGGACACTGTTAGCGCGAACACGGCGTCGACGCTTTCCAACATGGGGGATATACGTGCCAAACGAACGAAGGACATGTGGAAAACCAAGAGAGACGGCAAGAACTACGCAGTAACACTGGATAAGTAACTCCTTGTGCACGCAGACGATCAAAATAAATTGAAAGCCACGTAATATAGTCAGATTTGCAATAAATAAGTACTGCTTCATTCTTTCTGCTCATGAATATGTGCGAAGATGCTTGTTCTGGGTTCAAATCATCACCCGCACGCTCCAAATCTTTGCAAATAGAGAGAAGCCAGAGAACAGGTGCCCGATAAAAACTGCCCGACATAGGAAATAATTAAACGAAACACCTTTCGTAGCTCACGTGCTTTATTTTTGCGTTCGAATGTTTCTTTAACCGATCGTAAAGATGCACGACGGAGTCATTTTCATACAATGACAGGACGGGCATATTAGCAATATATAAGCACCACCGAAATGCTAGCAAACCTTGAACACACTCTACATTCCTTTCGATCGTTAGTTTGCTTAGAATCGTCGCTCGTTTTCACATACCTTCCTTGAAACAGAGGTTTGGGGCTGAAATAGAGCGAAGTTTAACATCGTTCAGTGATAAAGAAAAATGCTGTAACTAAAGCAATTACACTTTCACAATACCAATAAAGGTACATACTATCCGGTACAACCGAAATGACAAAAGTTATTCGTGTTATTTTCCGGCGAAGAGACAAAATTCACGCGCGTTTTCCCATAGGAATACACAGGGAGGCTGGAAATGTAGACTGCATGCTGTCTGCTTCAATTTGCAACCGGAAGTCCCGTAGACACTAGCGCCAGCTGAGCCTCTAGCGTTTATTGTAATAACTCTATGAGATAGACCGATCTCACTAGCCAGTTTAACTACGCCACCGCTGCCGCAATGCATCGAGGGAACCTTAGTCTTTCTGCGTGCGACAACCTCGCTAGAGTACTGCGCGTGCGGATCTCGAGACAGCACGAGCCCCATGTCCGGCCGTTTGCCTCCCGTGAGCTTAAGCTATGGCGGCGTCACGCATGCGCCGAACGCTTAGCAGATCGGTCTATTAACCACGTCGCACCTCCGTCCTCAGGTACGTGGCGGCACCATTCCGCTGGCATTGTGCGAGCGTGGTACAGCTATCGCTTTCGTTTCTTCGCGCACTGTGGGCGAAAAATACGATTTCTTTTTTAAACGCTACCAGCTATTGTGCCGCTCTCCACGCCCGCCATCGGTTGGGGCCAGAATAAGCGTAGCGCATTTAGGCCGGTTGCACAACGTCAAGACCGACCAACGGATCCATTTTCAGCAAGGTAGGAAAATGCCCGTCCGACCTCCACTTTTCACCCTCTCCCAAAAGTCACGTGACGGCAGGGGCTTCTTTTGTGTCGGCTTTTCCTGTAGGGATTATCCTCAAAAAGCGCGAAATGAGCGGCTAGCTGCGAGCGCCACAACGACCTTGAGACGTCCAAATGTCTTCCCTCGTAGACGCGGGCGCGCTCAAGACCGAGCAAGCCAGCGCGACCGAACGCTTTTTCCCATGAGCTGCAGGCCCGACGCCGCTCGGTCGGTGGAAATCGAGGGGCGGTGGTATGTAGGTCGTTCCAGCAGCCGCTCTCTGGCAAAGCGCGGCGGCTGCTGAAACCATTCCCGTGTCTGCACAAGGATTGGCTTGAGCAATAAAGGGTTCAGGTCGTCGATAATACATTTCTTTCCGAAACATGCAAATCAAGTGGCTTACCCCAATCTCTTCATTTCCTGCTTTGAAATACATATCTCCTCTCATAGGTTGTTCTTTACATTTTGCACTATTTTGCGTATTTATTCGTCCTTACCTCTGCTTGATGACTGTTTTATAACTTCGATAAAGACCTTTCAATATTGGCGCGGGCTATCGCGATCAACGCTGTACCAGATTTATCCAATATTGGACAAGACTGGCGTCAGAGGGTGGAAGAAACAAGCCGCAATTCCGGCTTCTAATGAAGACGGTGCAGTCCTAAGATAAGTCTTTGCTTCACCCGCATCCACAACGCCCCGATCGTTGCGCGATCACAACTTCTCAGTAACCTAGCTGTATACCACATTTTACTCATAGTTACTATAGATGTGGCCCCACAGGCATTCCCGTTATGAGCGAGTCGACGTTTTAACGACCGGCGACTCTCTGATGAGAATAAATATCACCTTCCCAAAACAACCACCCCTTTTCTCTCCCCCCCCCCCCCCCTTTTCCCGAGTTGGGAGATATCAGGCCACCCGGAAGCAGCCTGCAGACAGCGCTTTTTGGCTACTCATTCTCAACACGTTCGAACGTGGATGTAAACACATTGCATGGACGACGCCCAGTTTATTTGCAACCTAAATGCAGTGGCTCTACACTCTTAATCTGGGGCCGGCAAACGTCACGGCTATAGCCGTGACGTTCAACGTTTTCAGGACTTAGCCGCGAACTGATCCGGCCCCGTCAAAGTTGCCGTGTACAACGTCACGGCTGCTGTTCGCCCCTCCCTCTTTGATGCTACGAATGGCTATATAGGTGGCTCCGTAGGCGGCCCTGTAATTTTTGGCGGCCCGTTTGTGCAGGGCCGGCAAAAACGGGCCGGCTATGCATGCAATAGTGGAAAAAAGACTCTGCTTACCGCTGGATGGCGGCAGTTGCGGCCACCCAGCGTGCCCCGCGGGCGCAGCCAGCGCATTTCTCTCTCGTTGTGCCAGGACGACGAATTTTGAACGTACGAAGTACGAATCTAATCGGAAGCATCTGCGGGTGACGTTTGTTTTCTTATCATGGTGATGGAAGCCTATGTTAGAGTGTGCACCGAAGCCGCGGGACAGTAAGTTAGTTCTTCAGGATGCTCACGTCAAAGGATATCAAAGGCGGGCGGTGTAACCATGACGGAACATGTGAATTCGATGGCTTTACACGGCCTGCTGATCTGGCGGCACGACCAGCACGATCACCCCGTCTGGGCCAACTTGGCTGGTGCTATTACTGCGAGAACAGTCCTCTTCAGCATAACCGACTGGGTAATTATGAAGCTCACTGGCTAATAACGGAATAGAGTAAAGTATTGAAAGAGTTCCTAACTATACTTTTGTTCTCGTTAACAGAGGACTTCTTGGACCCTCTCCTGGATGATACAGGTATCTATACACCATATTCTTGTATTCTAAGAAGCACGTTTGAAATCACCTCTTTTCATATTATTCGGATACCGGCTGGCGTCGCCGGTGGAAAGCGGAAAACAGGTTTACTTCATTTCACCTTAGCATGGACTTACCGCAACGGCTACAAGCGCGGACTCTTCGCGTCTGACGTCGGCTCGGATGCGCACAAGCACTCGTGGAGGGTGACAATTTTGCAAGGTCTTGGGCCACAGTCACAGCCCTTATGGTTTGCCTATGGTAAGCTGAGGCAGATAAAGCTAGCCGGTTATGCCTCAACGGTGGCCACCAGCATTTTCCAGCGACAAGGTGTAAATAGTTTATAGAGGGGTGCTTTTTTCTTGCCGAAGTGTCCGCCGATAGAGCACGGCGTATACGGCGCACTCATCAGCTTGCCGCCCGAGGTATATAGTCGTGCGTCTCGGCCGGCGTCGACGATCGCGTTGAGCAAAGGAGGACGGCCACACAAGGAACACTTATACTAAAATTGATGATGAATGTAACGTCTACAATACACTAAGTTTGTCCTTGTGCGTGCACCCTTCTTGCTCACGCGACCGTCGACGTCGGCCGAAACGTTCTTTCTGTGTGAATGAGCCTTCAGGGGAGATTCGCGTCCCTGCGCTAGACGTCAAAGCGTGACATTTGAGGACAGTCTCCGCCCACCGCGTCGCAGCCTACGACGTACCGCTGTCTGCAGTAAAGGGGTGCCACACTGATTGCTTTAAAGCATGTTGAGCTTTAATCGGTACGCGCTCGGAAGCGAGAAAGACAGGCAGGCGTTCTACGCACGCCCGAGCAAATTGAATATACTCGGTGTCTGTCTCGGATGGCTTCTTTCCAGCTGTCGCTGTCCCCATCTTACGCAGAAATCTTACCAATTTTTTATAGGTTTGTGTTCATGATGTAACGAAGTATACATGTTAGATCTTATTTCAGGCACAAAGATTAAGTCGAATTTGGATTATTTATAAAAAAAAAAGGTTTGTGGTGGTGCAACTGCGCCAACCGCAAGTTGCACACATTTTTGTCCTCACGTTATTAGAAATTGAAACGTCAAAGGCGGAAACTAACCTTTTCTAACTTATCGGAGGTAGCATGCCTGACTCCTTTCCATTTCCTTACATCTTAAGTAATGCAGTATAACGTTTGGTGACACTCTAAGAATAAGCATTTATTAGGCTAACTGAATTTAGGAAATGTATTGTATTAAACAATATTTTTTTAAAATTCGATCTAATTATTTTACAAGATTTGACGCAGTTTAGCAAGGTGTTCACCCTGACGTGAACATACTTTTAAATTTAGTAATTACAGAAAGTTAATTATTCGAAATCTTTGACACCATAATTATCCAAACGTCAAATGTTATGAATTTTTATATTAAACAAAAATGTATGTGCGACGTGTAGTTTTTGAGCAAACGATTTAGTCGGTGTTTAGTGACGCAGCCTGTATGATATATTCATGAGCCTGTAGATCCTGGCAAGTGGACAGCCTCAGCTCCCCTTCCTGGTGGCGTCGAAATTTACTGGTTTGTTCCCACTCTGCAAACTGCCACCAAAGCTCTATTCATATGACGTCAGACTGCTTTTTAATGTCCAGTAACTAAACATAAGCATGGCCGCCGAGAGCGAATGCGGTTATCTAATTGGCGAATTTGTTTTCGCTTATTTTGTTTTCCGCAGAGCTCACGAATAAACGTTTTGTTAGCGGCCATGTTTGTGGCCGATGACTCAACATTTGTATAGACTCTAACATCCAGCAAGCTACTTTCTAAAAAACCAACTGTTTGCTAAATTTTAGAACGTAATTAAGGTAAAAGACATGTTCTCTCTCCCCTATTAACTTATAATGAAATGCTGAAAATTCTTAATAGCAGCGGCATCATGCCTTGATGACAGGGGCAAATGGCTTTCGGACGTGCCGCGGACACCCGTCTTGTGGCACGAAGCTCCGGCAGACTGCAACACAGTTGGCTCGGAGAGCGCACCTGCAACTGCGGCGGGTCCTAGTTCACCAAGTGTGTCAACTGAAAGCAACGGCCATGCTTCCACCAATATTTCAGCAAGTCACACAAGTTTTCATATACTTTTCTATTTTATTGTTTGAATGTGGTATTTATTACAACAAAGCGCCACCTGTATCTTCAGCTATGCATCTAATTTAAACAAATAAATGGATTGTTTACCTGCTGACCCACTGTTCTTTTAAATGTTTAGAAACCATCGGCCTTGCCCTTGAAACAATTCCTGTAATTTGCTTTTCCCTAGAGCACTCGGGAAGTGAATCGCTAAAGTATACAAATTGAGCTTGGTAATGATTTTCCAATATATTTTGCGACTCAAAAATAAAGTTGCGACGTGACTATGTGCATGACGTCTTCCAAGAAGACGTCAGGCTCAGTGTCACGTCACAGCTTCATTTTTACGGTGAAATTTTCCTGTACTTCTCATTTGCCTGGCTTTCTTCGTGGATCACAGTCCTCGACCCTCCGAGATACTCTGCGGGGAGTGGACGACAGCACATTTTTATAGCCAGCAGAAAACGGGCCACATAGAAAACAGGCCAGCTAGAAAACGGGCCACCTAGTACACAGGCCAGCTAGAAAAGGGGCCAGCTAAAAAACGGGCCGGCAAGATCCAACTTGTCACGGCAAATTTTGGGGCCACCTAAAAAGGGACTGCAAATGGGCTGGCAATTTTAGGTGGCCCCGAAATTTGCCGTGACAAGTTGGATCTCATTTGTCACGGCTATAGGTGGCTCCCTAGGTGGCCCCAGATTAAGAGTGTACTGTTGGGACCCAGTCCATTTCATTATCAATCATTATTTGTTATGGTTTCAAGGTGAAAGTGTGTTCGTCGTGATGCCACAGAAGTGATCGGCCTCAAATAACGCGGGCGAATCTTTCCTTTTGTCGCATTTCCACTTCTCCGCTTCCGCAAATTATGAATGTGGTAGGTTGGTCCAGTGGCTTAGAGCTCACTTTTTGAAAGGAACCGAAAATATAAACGGACCAGTTCAAGCTGAACTTTGCCAGACGCTTGAAGAGAGCCTGTAGTAATGAAAATGAACAGCTCTAATGTGGCAAGTCGGGTCAATCGATTCCTAATTTTTCATCCCCTTTTGAAAGGCTCCGGAAAAACAAGAGACCAGGACAAGCTGAGTGACGCAAGTCGCCTTGCCTGGTATTGTTCAGGCTGTCCCGGCTTTTTATGTCCTTTCGGCGCTCCTCAAAACGCACAGTGTTCGGTTTCTGAACGCTGTTTTTATTTTCGCACAGAAATAAGACAAAATACGTAATAATTTTTAGCACCAGTGCAATCCAATAGACACTTCTATTTCCAGCAAGCTGCTTTCCGCCATGCTTCCATGTCATCCTCGAGGCCGCGAATGTTTGTGCACAGTGATTCAACTATTTACATCTAAATTGACATGCACTATAAATCTGGTACTTTCTCTTAGAAGCGGCATGTTAGTGCACATAAATTCCCCAGGGTCTTGCCTTCTAATCGCGTGGATGGAAAATGGAAATATCCCGGGCATGATTTGTTCAGAAGGCTAGATTCAATGGTCGCCGATTATTTCTACAAACTCCCTGGCAGATTCACTACCATATACCCTGGTGTCCTTTCTCCAAGAAGCGAGGTTTTGGTGGAATTTCGTTGCTCGGCCGCTATTTTTGGTAGTGGCGCGAAATAGAGAGAGAGAGAGAGGGGGGGGGGGGAACAACAGGTCTCGCAAGCTGATTTTTTTTTTTTGCGATTGCGATATTTTGTTGTGTTTAGGTATGCCTTTGTGGTGTAAACAATTTTACGCACTTCCCACAACTATTTCATCGTCAACGACAGTTATAAAGCATTTCGCACTGCCTCGGGTGCTTTGACCTTACGCACTAGAGCATCACAGGAGCGAGTATTTCCGCAAAATAAATACGAGGACCTATTTCTCCCTTTGAACCGATCACTTCTGTGGCATCACGACGAACACACTTTCACCATGAAACCATAACAAATAATGATTGATAATGAAATGGACTGGGTCGCAACAGTAGAGCCACATTATTTAGGTTGCAAATAAACTGGGCGTCGTCCATGCAATGTGTTTACTTCCACGTTCGAACGTGTTGAGAATGAGTAGCCAAAAAGCGCTGTCTGCAGGCTGCTTCCTGGAGTGGCCTGATATCTCCCCAACTCGGGAAAGGGGGGGGGAGAGAAAAGGGGTGGTTGTTGTGGGAAGGTGATATTTATTCTCACTCAGAGAGTCGCCGGTCGTTAAAACGTCGACTCGCTCATAACGGGAATGCCTGTGGGGCCACATCTATAGTAACTATGAGTAAAATGTGGTATACAGCTAGGTTACTGAGAAGTTGTGATCGCGCAAACGATGGGGCGTTGTGGATGCGGGTGAAGCAAAGACTTATCTTAGGACTGCACCGTCTTTATTAGAAGCCAGAATTGCGGCTTGCTTCTTCCACCCTCCTGACGCCAGTCTTGTCCAATATTGGATAAATTCGGTACAGCGTTGATCGCGATAGCCCGCGCCAATATTTAAAGGTCTTTATCAAGTTATAAAACAGTCATCAAGCAGAGGTAAGGACGAATAAATACGCAAAATAGTGCAAAATGTAAAGAACAACCTATGAGAGGAGATATGTGTTTCAAACAGTAATGAAGAGATTGGGGAAAGCCACTTGATTTGCATGTTTCGGAAAGAAATGTATTAGACAGTTTTAGTGGATCGTACGCTAAAGCCTTGCGTACGCAATAAAATTGCGGGTCGGGAGTGCGCGTGCGCAGAACGCAATAGAAGAGCTAGCGTATTGCGTACGCACGCAACGCTGGGGATTTTGCGTGGCGGGCGGGGCTAGCGGGCTCTGCGGGACGCTCTCGAGAGATCTCGGACCCAACGAGAGCGCCAGTTTCAAGATGGCGGTTACCTCGACTGGCGCAGCAAGAGCGACGTGGTGTTTTCGAAGTTCTGTGTTACGTGAAATTGCGTGGTGTTCAGCTCGGCAATTCTTTCCGGGACCTACGGCGGTCGAATCAGATCGCCGTGCAGCTCTAAGGAGTGCACAATGAAAATGTTCGCCGCTCGGAATGTGCGTCAACGCTGCGATCTGCTCAACGCTAAGCCTATTCGCACAGTTCATCGCCGACGGACGAACGACTCTAAAAGATATCGCCGAAGTTCTCGCTATGCACTGGACATCAGTAGGTCATGAATTTCATTCCGCGATAGCATTGATAAAAGCTGCCGTTTCCACGGGACGACTGACGGAGGCTCCGTGGTCGAATTTGGCTACGCACTCGTACTCGTAGCCTCTGTACCCCACAGAAAAGCGCGCTTGACGAGGCAGCTGCGGCTTGGTTTAATTTGAAATAAAATGATTGGACACGTTTTCATTTTCAATATATCTTTCCAGGAGCATGGTTGCGCTATAAGCACGCGGAATTCTACGGCTCTAGCAAATTTAACCAAGATCATGCGCGGTGTTCACTCGAAAACGTAACGCACAACTAAATTCGGTCCGAGCAGGTCATTTTTAGCGTACGCTATACTATTGCGTATTGCGTACGTAAGAGCCAGCAACGCTATACTAAAACTGTCTATTATCGACGACCTGAACCCTTTCTTGCGCAAGCCAATCCTTGTGCAGACACGGGAATGGTTTCAGCAGCCGCCGCGCTTTGCCAGAGAGCGGCTGCTGGAACGACCCTACATACCACCGCCCCTCGATTTCCACCGACCGAGCGGCGTCGGGCCTGCAGCTCATGGGAAAAAGCGTTCGGTCGCGCTGGCTTCCTCGGTCTTGAGCGCGCCCGCGTCTACGAGGGAAGACATTTGGACGTCTCAAGGTCGTTTTGGCGCTCGCAGCTAGCCGCTCATTTCGCGCTTTTTGAGGATAATCCCTACAGGAAAAGCCGACACAAAAGAAGCCCCTGCCGTCACGTGACTTTTGGGAGAGGGTGAAAAGTGGAGGGTCGGACGGGCATTTTCCTACCTTGCTGAAAATGGATCCGTTGGTCGGTCTTTAACCCAAAGCGGCTCTTTACAAAGTCGGCTTAGCGCCCTAAGCCGAGCTTGGATAAGCACGGGTTTAAATTCCGGTTGCACCAACGTTAACCCGGCTTTACAGACGCGCCCCTAACTAAACGCTGGATTTGCCTAGGGAATGTAGGGACAAACAGAGCGAACTAGGGAACGCTCAGAGGGATGAATGCGATTGGCGGAGAGGAATCACGTGATGTAAAAAGAGAAAAAAAAACTGCCGCAATAGTAGTAGTTGGCGTCTGCTTTTCGCTGTATTTCTTCGGTGAGTAACGAATTAAAGGTCTCCAAATTCAATCATTTTTTCGCTTAACTTTCAAAAACAGGAGTCAAAGCTTTAAATAAACACGAATGCTCTTTACATCTGTGATTGTGTGTTTATTATCGGTTGATAACAGAATATTTTGACAGTGACAGTAGTTTTCGTGCTCACATTTTGAGATAACGGAGCCATCAGGGGCCCCAAATCTCACCGAACGCGAAAAGGACTCTCTACTCGCAACATCGCTGAAGACAAAACATCATCGAGAATAAGTAGGCAGGTAAGATGACTACTGAAATCAAGTCATGCCTGAGACCGATGAAGTTCAGAACAGTGACGAACTCGCCACGGCAGCTGCGAAAATGCCCGGAAATCGTCGAATAGAAGTCGTCGAGATCTTGCATCGACCGTACTCGTTGCTATCAGCAAGGTGACAAAACTGCACTGTACCGTCGTTGAACTGATTGTGTCAAACCCTTTGATAATGGAACTACGTATCTTTTGCTTTAGTGACAAGCAAAGAAGGTATAACTATCAATACATCAAAGCGATACTACTGGTAGATCCCTTGATGATCATACAAACTGTCAATTATTGAACACGCAAAGGTCGCCCAGAACCATTTTTTTATTCCTGCTGATAGAGAACCAGAAGCTTGTTCGCGAGTGATAATAGGCAGATCTTGAGTTCATACAAATAGACGGCGGCAGACTACGAAGTATAGAAAACTCCCACTAGTACATCACATCGTGCCCACGAGAACGGTTGTCTCTTCGCATCACCTGCCCCAGCCTGCCCCAATACAGCGCTGAACGAATCTCGCATTGTAGTCGTTACGATTTGTCGTCGCCACGAATGAAAGATATAAAGCAAAACATTTCTAAAAAGCACGATCACCAGAAAAGTTGCGGTTATAGAACGCAGTTTTCTGAAGTGCAGATTCTACTCGCGAGACAAGGAAAATTCACTGAAGGTTGTCTCAAAACTAAAGAAATTGAATTTTTGCAGTTTTATTATTTAAATGCACCGCAATTTGATGCAACCGGCAGAAGTGTCGACAATCAGCTGATGGCCGAGATCACGTACGGCTACTATTTCAACGCACCGATCGGATTAAAGGATATGCTTTGCAAGCAGAAATTAACAAGGTGTTAAATAGCAATACGTTACAGTTATGCGAAAATCAGTAAGTACATACGAACAGGCTCGTTCACAGAAAAACCAACGGGAAGACAGACGTGAGCCCCACAGCTCCGTCCGTATCTCGGTTAGGGCTAACACGCACTGAGAGTGGAGAGCAAACTTGAAAACAGGGGTCGATAAACACTTCACGAGACAATATTTTGCATCCTTGTCACAATCGAAGGCCATTCTGTCGAGATTCTCACGCTGTTGTGGCCTAAAACACTTTGTAGAACCAATTTCGTCCACCGCGTCGACCGCCACAAACCAGCCGCCATGTTTATAATCCAGGATTAAGAAACAAGCAAAAGCAAAGCGCCCAATGTTGGGCGCTCAAGTTAAGCGTAGTTTAGTGCTAGGTTTAGCTATAAGCGATTTTGGTGCAACCGAACGAAACCGAAACTGAGCTTAGGTTCCCGACTAAGCTCCGCTTTTCGCTAAGCGGCGTTGGTGCAACCGGCCCTTAGTGGCTCTAGTTATGGCTATACTCCGCTTCACCTTATGTTGTACCGCAGCGAAGGCCAGAAGCGCGAGCTCATAGTGTTGGCAGCTGCCCTTGGTGCACGAGAGCTTGTGCCGCCGAGGTGTGCCATGGAGCAAGGAGCTCGCGCTTGTAGCCTTTCCTGCGGTACAACACAAGGTGAAACAGAGTATAGTCACGACAAGCATGCCATGAGCCACCGAGAGCAGCGTGCTCTCGTGCCACGGGAATAGAAGATCGACAGCATGCGCACCAGCGAAAAAGGCCAACGACCAAACGCGCTACGCATCACCGCGAATTATGTCTGCTTTTGTGAATATGTAAATACAGATTATTCTGATATGTGGACGTTTCTGACGGCCATAATTCCTAAAGTCCTCTGTTCATAGGTTCCGTTCTACATTACGATGAGTCACAGAAGTCGTCGATTCAATGGCGCGTGAGTGTCACGTCACTTTTTAGAGGTGCCCAGTGACGCGTTGTCACATGATACGATAAATTGGTTGAGGTAGCTCGGAATGTCCGTTACAATCCACCGTAATGGGAAACGGAGTTTAGTCATGTCTATACTCTGTTTCATACTTAGTGTGCAACGCTGTCAAAGCTTTTGGCGCGAGCATGGGGCTTGATCTCGTTGATCATTTGCACGCGTTCTCGCGCAAACAAAACCATACATGAAGCCACGCGCTCGCGCCAGTAGCTTTGACAGCGTTGCACGCTAAGTATGAAACGGAGTATCGCGACTCCCAGCGACCTATAGGGGACGCCACTATCGGGCAAATATGGCGGTCGAATCCAGGTCGTGCCGTGCCATGTGCCAGCTCAACGCACAACGCTGGGGCATCAGCGAGCGGGAATTGGACTCCAAATGGTTCGCCCCGCTTTTTATTCTCCACGTTTCGAACCTCCGGCGATGTGTTGGGGTAAGCGAGCTTCCAGAGGCTTGACTTTCTTCGAGGAAACGAGGAAAGGACTGCCCACTGTCCTTCCACTGTGCTGATGAACGTTGAGAAACGCAGAATGTCTGGCTCACGCGGTTCCATAGGTCGCGTGCAGAGCAACCTGGGTCACAAGGCGATACTACGGTTACGACACAGACACCGGTAGAACTGTTCTGTCGCGCAATCCACCGACAACATGCAAACACGGAAGCCAGAAGAGACGAGCAGAAATCGCGAAAGGACCTGGTCCGGCCAGTTCAGTGTTTTCCCGCTAGGTGTCGTTCGTTTTGCTGGAGTCGCGAATAGGCAAATGAATCGAACAATTTTGTCAACAGACTACCCACATTTGAATACTGCCCTGGAAAAGTAGCGCAGTGCAGCGCAATCAGCCAAGCAAAACACCCCAAGGACCGAACGCGCCGCAAATTTCAGTTTTAATAAAAAATATCAACCACATCAGTAAAAAAAAAAAAAAAAAAATAATAGCGAATTTTTTTTGCATTGTTTTATTGTGTCTGAGAAATATTGCGACCAACTACGGCAACTGCGGAAATGCGGTGCTCGAGTACTACTAGTCGTTAAGAGAGAAAGCCTCCAACGGTAATTGACTGCAACCTAGACCTGACAATACGTGTATTTATTTATTTTTCTAATTTAAAACAATATAATGAAACATGTTTTTGGTGATTCTGACTTTCCCGTTTGCAGGGGTACATCAAGGGATATTTGTAAAACTTAACAAAAAAATCGAGAATGATTTTTTTTCTATTGCCGCACAAACATTTCAAAATCTTGATATTTCAAAGTCTTCCGGGCCAATGCAAAAAACCTGGACCTAAAAACCTCATTCTAAAATGTGTTAAAAAATCGCCGAAAAAGAAAGCCTAAATATGACACAAAGTTGCGCAAGAAGCCAAGCTTGTCATTTTATTTTACTCGAAATCTTAACTTAGATAAACTAAATTTACTTCTTCATGTAGACCAGTTTGCGTGCTTTATACATAAAAATAGTTACGTTGTAGAAAATATTTTTTATTCCTTTGGCCCTCAATTTTGCATCTACGGACAATTGGGAAAATCGTTGTTTCACCTTCTCGCAAACGCAATCTCCTTTTTTTTTTTTTACAAAAACCATAGTTTTTATTTTTAAGGTAAGTCCATCCTGTACCATAGACATGTTTAAAACTTTATTGAAAACAAAATAGGCATGACAGGCAGCCCTGTGACCGTCCTTTTTGAACACTCCCAAGAGTTATTCACGGGATGCCATGTTGTCGGTCGTTGTTCGCAGCCTCTACTCAAAGCTAGCTGTCCTTTGTCATATGCCAAAGAAACAAATATCTTGACTCGGATGAACGCTCGATTATGCATCTTCGACGTGTATTTCACCCAATCAGGATTGCTGTTCTTAGCAGACAACAAAAGAGAGCTAGCTATGAACATGCTCTACAAAGCAATGCCACATGTTGCGTCCAGTGAATATCCCTTATATTGCAATAAATGATATGATACATTAGTATAGTTATTTTCCAGACTCAAAATAACCCATATTTTGGCGTGCGTGCATGCGCGCGTGTGTGTGCGTGTGCGCGAGCGTATGTATGTGAGTACGCGTGTTAGTGTATGTGTGTGTGAGTGTGCGTGCGTGCATGTGTTCGCATGTATGTGTTTGTGCGCGTGTGTCCGTGTATGTGCGTGAGTGCGTGCGAGTGTAAGTGCGAGTGCAAGTCTAAAGGGGTGGGCGGTGCCACGAACGAGCAGGACCTGGCAAATCTTCCGGGCAAAAAATATTCGCCGAATCTCCGGCTCTGCAGTGTGTGTACTCAGCAAAAGTTGGTTCCTGCCGATGGAGAATATGTAGGCAGTGCACGCGGAAGCGCATGCCGTTTTCCAATTTCCGGGCACTTGGAAGAAAAGGCGGGGGATTTGCCTTTCCTATTCGTTGCCGGGGGCAACCGGGTGTTTGGAGAATCTCATCCTCATCTTTTCTTCTCTTCTTTTTTTCCTTTTCCAGAAAGGCGATAACCATCCACGATGCAGTTCCCGCCTGTATCCGGGTGAGCTTCCTTGGAGAGCAATTGATGGCGCGATTCCGCGAAAGCTCTCTATCCCTAAACTCGAAACTAAAACACTAAGGTTAAAGAAAACGAAGCTTCTGCTCGCTACTTTAGTAATATATATATATATATATATATATATATATATATATATATATATATATATATATATATATATATATATATAATATATATATTCGACGTCAATACCAATTTATTTTCGCGAGATTCGGGATAGCGTAGCGGTACTCCAAGTGGACTGAAGTGCGTGACCTCTCGGGTTTCGAAACTCAACATTACGGATATATTGCAGTTGCCGTTCTGGGCTGTCCGGGTGCTTCTCTTGTCGTTCATTTTGCAATTTGTCTTCGGGCGTTTTACCTTTGTTACGTCGCTAAATCTGGATCCGAATTTTCGGTGCCACAAACAGACTGTCATTTTGAAGCCCCTTCCTAGCACGTTGCAGGAGCGAGGCGAGGAAATCGTAAACGATAGATCTGCAAGACACAATTAAAATATAATGTGGGCCTCGTGGATCCGCAGCCACTGGCAAACCAATAATTACGTGTCTAACACGATTTAAATATTTAGCTGTATTCATTTATCATCAACTGACTAAACACGATAAAAAAAGAATAATCTAAAAATAGAGGACCATGCAGGCAACGCTTAATATTCTGAAGATGTAGAAAACTAGGCTTAAAGGGACCATGAAATGATTTTCCAGCTTTTTCCAAGTGAAGGGTGCAATTAATCGTTAATGTTAGTAGAACCCGGAGCAGGAATCCGTTTTCGTTTTATTGTCTCCAGTGTTGCACACAAAAAAGAAGAAAAGATGAAAACTTACATCTGCTTTTCTTCTCGACTCGACCGAACTCGGCCACCAAATGTGAAATCACGTGACCGTGATGTAAAGTGTGCCTTTCTACCGGAAACGGGAGTTCTCCCAGCCGAGCGAGGTAGCCGCGTCAGTCAAGCGTCGAGTTGCGTTGAATCGACGTTTTTGCGTCGACGTTTCGACGCAAGGACGTCGAAGCAACGTCACCTCAGGTTTCCATAAACTCCGATCGCTTCCTAGGATTCGTTGGTCCACGACGCTTGTGCGATCAACGTCGTGGGTATGGATACGTCGCAGCTGAGTGAAGTGCAGTTTAAAATGTTTCGGTAGAGTGAAAGTATGGGCCTTGTTCCGTATGCCGGGACGCCCATGCGGCAAAACGAGGACTCGCCCGACGAAGGCTGCAGCAGTTCGGCGCCGGAACCGGCCGCGGAGGAGTGACGCTTACTCAGTGCAGAATGGTAGGTTCACACTTCGGCTGCGAACACAAAACGCTAGAAACGAAGTAACGTGAATTCCTCATGGAATTCCTCACGGAGAAACTTCTCGCGCTCTCTGTGACGCTGCGGCTTATGCAACGGGATATTGAACTCGGGCATTTCCGTCGAGGTATATTCATCGGCAATTTTATGGTTTGCGAGCACAGTTCGAGCGACACTACTGATCTCTGACTATTTGCGGGATCGTGTTTGCCCGCTCCGCTGGTAGTTGCGTGAATGCGGCCACGGTCGGCCATCTTTTTGTAGAGTTATTTTATCTCTAGCCACACCATAGAAGTGTGGTGGCGCAATCTACCGCCCGTTAGACAGGGTACAGGTTTTTCACTCAGAGCTGAAGGGTCGTGGGGCGACATCGTGGAAACCTTGGGAACAAATAAATATTTTTCACCGAATGTATCCCTGCACGCCAGGATAGCCACAAAACTTTGAATACTTACCGATGGGAAGTTCTTGTCTTTTCGCCATTGGGGCAATTTGAACAGCGCGCCGCACTACATGACAGCGTAGTCGACCTTTCCTCTGTCGCATCCACTGAGTTTCAAGAATCTGCTTCGTCGAGCGACTGCCATCAAGCACGAAATATCACCCACGGTGCAGTGTACTAGGGCCACGGCTATTTTCATAGGAGCATGCCGCCAGAATGACTGTCCGCCATACGTATTACTATAATGGCTAGAGATAATATCACTCTACCAAAAAGATGGCCGACCGTGGCCACATTCCTGTGCATAGGCGGAGCTGGCCAAACGCGATCCAGCAAATAGTCATAGAGATCAGTGAGTAACACACTACTGCTATCCAGCACAAAAGCTAAATTCAACTGACGTTCTCAAGAAAAAAAGAAAGAAAAAAACACTCCAACATTCGGGCTGTTGTGGCTACTTTGCTAGGTGGCGCAAGCTACAGCCCATTACAAAAAAGCTTTGCCACAACTCATTTATTATTCTATTCACTGCAGCATCGTTACGAGCGTTCGAGGGAGAGAGTGTAAGGTATAGTCCGCTTTTATTTGCCGAAACTTCATGCCAAAAATTTGGATTGAGCATTCCTAATATCGCGTGCTAGTTTTATTTTGCTTCCATAAACAATATGCAGCCAGTAAAACTCTGTCCATAATCGTTTCGTGGTCCCTTTAAATGAATAAAATGTTAAGATTTGACTATGTGGACACAAACAGGTCAGCAATTTTAGGTGTTTCAAATAATTGTCACTTTAAAGAACATCATCAAAACTTATAAAATTATATTTAAAAAAACGAAATGAGAAGGAAATATGGTGAAATTAATTGGACTTATTTTTTTCATTTGGGAAATTATAGAGCAACGAAACGTGCGCGTTCTTCAAACGTGCGTTCACCACAACTTTCGTAAAAATCGAGTCTGTTCTTCTTTTTTTTAATAAATAGAACTATATATTTTTAGCAAAACGATAAAGCCTGTCATTATATTTTTACAAAGTATAATATACCATTTTCGTGGGCGTGCATAATTCATGCTCCTCGCCGGCTGCGAAAGCCATTTACTCGCACGGCAACAGCCGGTGGGCTGCTTGCATTGCGGAGGTTCTCCTTCATCTTGAAAGCATCTGGACGCAGACGCGATAGCGTTCGCCTGAAGAAAATATTCAGTGACTTACTTAGGTTGCCGTCCCGGCTGTCGTTGGCGCTAACGCCGAGGCTGAAAATGGGCAGCGGCACCTCCGTTTTGCATAGCACATCACGCTTTTCAGCTCGCAAAGAGACTGACGTTATAAGAAATCGCGCCGTGAAACCATGTTTTATAGTCCCGGCTGTTAGAATGTATATAGATGGTATTCAATGGACGTCACATTTGAGGTGACTTCTCACAGCGCATGCTCGGGATGAGTTCTTATTTATGGTCTCCAGAGAATGCACAATCTTCATGGTGCGCAATGTGCGTGTTGGAAGCGTCGTGGTAGCTTGCCGTCAACCCGTGCTCACCAGCAGCGAGCTCAGCTATGGCCGAGTGATGTCATTTGAAACATATCGGCAAGTTTTGCGTTAACCTCACTGATAATTCTCGTTTACCCTCTACACACTTGCCCCTTCTGGGGTATT
>JAZHYW010031310.1:0-28572 GCA_037355805.1 Ixodes ricinus | reverse complement strand
ACGTGCAGTGACGATCGTCGCCGTGCGTAGGGACTGGGGTTCCCGTCAAGATCGAGATCCCGCTTATGCACGCAATCACCTCACAGAAGAGGCTACGAGCTGAGCTCTAAGCGGACAGAAGGCTCGTAAGCTGAGGTGCGATGCTGTGCCAACGAGTATTAAGCTACGTCCATCCGCTCCTCGCCCAAATCGGATCAATCAATTTGATTATGCAGCGGAACCGAAAACCAACAGCTAGGCCATCTGGAAGCGATACCAGAAGTTGTATTTAGCACGCGTGCAGCCCGGATTCTGTTTGACTCGCGTGTGAAAATGGAGCGTGAATACGATTCACCAAGCTCGTCCAAGTAAAGTGACGACATGCATTTGAACGATTCGCCGTTTGTCTTCGACCCGCGGACATCGCCTCTGAGGGACACGACCCGCAGCCTCATCGCCGATCCAGTGGATCAGCTGACATCAGTGTACCCAGATGCCGCTTCGTGTACTTACGTGCCGCTTCAGGGGCGAAATCTGCATCCTTTGCTTTGCCAAGCGCCCCTAGCTCGATCGGTGGCCGTCGCGGTTGCGTTTCCGCGAAATGGCATACATTTGCTCGAAGCTTATGGCTGTCTGCGAGTAATTTCCTGCTAAAAGGCGTGACTTTTTTGCACATGCTTGCGGAACTGCATAAAAGAACGCGTATTTAAGTAGGGTACAGCCTAGGAGACTATATAATTCGAAACAAAATACAACACATCCATCGACCAACGCTTGTTATCCCGACCATCCGACAAACCTTTGCGTTTTGTGACGTCACGCAGCACCTACGGATATCCAGCCATTGACACTGGCGAAATTCGGGGTGCAGTTTCGTACATAGGCTCATGAAAGGTTTAATTAAGAACGGGAGATCATATATCAAAATAAAAATGACGTTTGTCTACACGAAGGCTCCCTCGACGTAACGAGCGCAAGAACTCAAGTACTTCCGGTTTTGACCGGACAATCCCTTTAAAACCTGCAAATAAAGCACGGGATGTCAATTGCTTCCTTCATGAAATAGCAGACGCTCACAATTCAAGCTCGCCTCTTGATTCCGTTGCCCGCGGGACGCGATTTCTATCAAAAAATTTACGTTTTTTTCTCTTTTCGGTTCCGCGGCACATTGTAGCAGACGAACCCTCGTCGTCTGCTCCCGCTCTGCCGGCCTCGCCGGAAGCGAGGCATGACGGGATTGCATTTTGGCGCATCGCCCGATTTTCTCGGTGCAGCGAGTGCATGCACGCGTGGGGTGCCGCCGCTGAAACCGAAACGAACTCGGAGAGCGCAGCCACTCGTGGAGTGCCTGCCGAAACGAACTCGCTTTACGCCGCGAGTGGGCACGCGTGGACACGAGTGCCGCGAAACGAACTCAGTTTTTGACTCTTGTATTTTTCACCAACACGCTCTTTGTTCTTTGTCTCCTCACCCTTTCCGGCGTTTCGTCTGTTCCCCAGCTTCCTTTCCCTCGAAAACTTTTTCTTAACCTGTAACTGACTATTCATAACTCCAGTTCACTATAGGTGGCGCCACTCGTTTCGCAAAATGGCGGTTATAGCCAGGGCCGTAGATGCGGACCGCTATTAGCGATCGAGATTAGAGTGCCTTCGATACACACGCGCGCTTTGGCTTGAAGATGGTGACATCTCGGCCATTTTTCCGCCCAATTGACCCCGTAAGTGATGACGTCACAACATGGCGTTTGGGTCCAAACAAACCGTTGCTAGGGACGTTGCTATGGACTAATGCATGGAGACTCCACATGAGGCTAGATTTTTGCTTACAAGTAAGTAAATAATTTTTTGTAAGCAACCTAACTTCTTGATATCTAATTATGAAGATGTTCTTGTCGTCTCAGTGTCATATTGCAACGATGAAAGCCATTTCTGAAGTCTTACACTCCGCTTTGCTTTGGTAGCAGACGACACGATAGATTTGCTGGCCTCTGTTGCAGCGGGCGTCTTCATTGAAATGCGTCGGTAAACAAGCGACAAAAACAAGTGGATTACCGTGGCCGTAGAGGCCTCCGCAATGTGCGTTTTTTTTTTCCTGTGAACAACCCAGCTTAGTTACGAGGGTGAAAATGCAGTAAAATCAAACCACGTCACGCAGATCAGTTACGACGACGACCTGAAGTGCATTACCGGCGTAGTGCAGGCCACCATGAGAAACAAATCGTACGCCGTCGAGGTAAGTCGTTTGTTATTATTATTTTATTATTGTGGTTGTCAGGTTATTAAAGAATTGCATGTCTATCGCGATTTCGCAGTATTTTGCTTTTTTTTCCCCTTGGTATACATCAAATTCCGTGGATGTGCTCTTTTGGTGAAGATCTTCATCGAACCCGCGATGCGAGTACAGTCTGTAATAGACTCACCTTATGTTTTTATCCAGTTCTTTCGCGCTTTGGGGTCTTGCGGAAATCTGAAGAAACTGCAAGAATCTCTCTCCACGCGATGGTTACAACCAGGTATACGAAGCACCCTCGCATAGCGCGAGTCCGCAAACAAAATTTGGGATCTCAACCGTTCGCCTGAAGTGCTTTTCTCGCGGGTGCAATGCGATCTTTTAGCAGACTATCATCTCGATCGACGCCCGGACTTTCGATAAACCATATTTTGCATCGCACCCCACTATGAAATCTTAAGAGTGTATGAAACTCATTATATTTCAAACAAATGCGATGTCAGAATATCGTCTTTATTCACACGATGCAAACGACGGCCCCACTTGGCCGGCCGGCGTGCGGCAGACGGCATACTTCTTGCATTCGTCGTCTGCTGCAGGCATCTTGAGGACCGGAAGTTGCAGTCGTAAATATTTCAGAAACGAGCGATTACCGGCACACTTCTGTCGAAACATATATGACATTCAAGCTTTCTATATCTGTGATTTTTAGAAGTTTAAATCCTACTCCTGATTTTTGAATGGTCGGGTTTTCGTAGCGAAACCGAGCCACATGTATTCGTCCATAACAACGACCCTAGCAACGGTTTGTTTGGACCCATGACGTCACACTTACGGAGTCAATTGTTTTTTGTGCATTTTGAAATGCGTGCAACCCGGTGTCACTGAGTCCGAGCGCTTAGCTTTGGCCAACGTCACTTTGGCTGATGCATCGACGTCATTTCCCGCCCAAGTCACGCACCTATTGCGCGAGAGCGTCGCGCGCTGGCACATTCAGGGCAACAATGGATGTCTTCACCCTGAGACAGACAGACATGTAGGCACCTATCTGCGCTGTTCAGCTTCTGTCCAGGCGCAAGCCGATGCTACAAGCGCGAGCATGTGGCCCAGAAACAGTGCTTGCACTGCACGAGCGCGCGTGCTTGGCAGGGATGCTGAAAGCCCGGGCGCTCCTTGCCCGGCATGGCTTTGGCTGCGTCTGGACCGAAGCTGAAACGGAAGTTATAGTCGAGATGTTTTGGTGGCGCCCTCGTATTGTTCCCTCTCGTGACGTCGTTACCTTGCAAACAACCAGCTTCGATGGTGTTTGTATTTAGCATAGTGGAAACTTGAAATCATTGCGCTTTCAAGTAACACTGCCAACACCGTCAAAATTAAAGTTCTTACATTCTTATTATTTCTGTCGATGAGAAATTCTTGGCTGACGTCATAGTCAGACCACAGCGACGCTTTCAATCGCGGCCGCCGCCAATCGGGGAGGAGATCGAACAGTCACGCCTCTAGTGGTGCGCTTCAGCTTTGGGGACAACAAACCGTCTTTTCTTGTTTGTTTTTGATAGGAGAAATCGAAGATAACGATTCGAAGGCCGCTCCTCGTACAACTAAAGCACTGAGTCAGAGCGAAGCGCTCGTGCCCAGACCGTGATAGGCAAGCTTCATTTTCTTTGTATGCTGTGTTAGTAAACACCGGGCTGCGGGGACATGTGTGTATGTATGTATGTATATTTGCGGCGCAATCTCTTTGTATCGAGAGTCTTGTAAGACTCTCGATACAAGCTCGATAGAGCGCCCTATGGTTGGATCTCTTGCCCAATGCCAGATACTGAGCTTGTCTACGTGTTGGCTTCACTGAGCGATACAAGTATTCCTGCTGAAAACTATAGGGAGTATTCACTGGCGGCCATAGCTGTGTGCGCGGTTGCTGAGCGCGTGCTGACGGCGAGCTTCCGCAGTTCTTTTGCGACGTGCGTCCAGCACCACCAATATTGCCGGTCTTAGCAGGGCTATTAATCTGGAGCTCGTTCTGAGCGCTGCGCTCTAAAACATCGTCCTCAAATATGGCGTCCAGTGAATACCGTTCTATGGGTGCCTGGAACACGTCTCCGACTGGTGTGTTATTTACCGCGTCCAAAGAAGTGGTCCCTCGATTTCCACCTGGATGACGTGATAGAAGTGTCATGCTGTCGCCGGTCGCGATCCTGGCGGTGTCCCAGCGGCTGTGATGTGGTGTCGCAGTCGCCTGTTCTCCTGTAGTGTAGCTGTTCACGGCGACAGTCCACGGAAGCTTCACAGCCGCAGGAAGTTGGGACGCCTTGACGACAGCGACACTCGCGTTCGCTCGTGCTTTTCGCCAGCATTTCTACGACCAACCGCCAGGATCCGCGACGGCAACACTAACACTCCGGCTTCTGTGACGTCAGTTGTTTCCTTTTCAGGACAAACTTTTTGGGAGTGTCTGCATCCCCCGCGCGCGAAGTCAGCCACGTCGGGAGGAGATAAGGCTCCATCCACGCACTACGTCACTTCCGGCGCCTACGTCACTTCCTGAGTGGACGGAGGCAGTTCTCCTCCCGTCTTCTCCCTCTCCGTCCACGCAGAAATCAACTACGGTCTTGCCTTCCCCTGCCTGTTGCCTCCCATTGTTTTGCCATGTGCTCGGCGGCCATTGCTCCTTGCGTTCCTGCCGTTCGCGGACTGCTGTTCCTGCCTGGTCTTCCGCAAGCGGATTTAACTTTCTCTGAAGCGTTTTTTTTTCTTCTTGTTTTCTTGGTCAAAGAGTTTGGCCCTTTGTGTATTACCACAGTCGGGCTTCTGATATGCCTCGAGTTTTGCTTGCCGGGGATTCGATGGTGAAATACTTGTCGCAGTATTTCCCATCAAATAACCGGGTGGCTGTCGAAGTGCGGTCGTTTAGCGGTATTAGGATCGAGGCTTTGTTTTCCAAGGTGTCTGACGCCCTGCTCGATTTTGGCACAAACAACACCAGCGTTTGTGCCAGCGTGTACGTTGACAAGTACCGTCGGCTGGCCGCTCAGATCTTGAAACGTTATCCGACGATGCAGATCGCCTTTTCTTCCGTCCTTCCGAGACGGGAGAACAGGTTCTCTTCGTTGGAGAGTCAGTGTAGTCAGAGTGCCGAGATCCAGGCGTTGAATGATCGGCACAGAGACGTGAACTGGGCTCCTGCAGGAGTTCCGCCGCAAGAAGGGCGCTTCGTGTTCATCGGTGGTCTCGTGGACGAGTGGCATCTGTGCATCGGCTACTGTTTTATTTGTCATGGAATAAAGTGTTTCTGGAATCTTTTACCCAGTTTTCTCGATTGAATGCATTCATTATGTTTGTTATTACTGGGACTAATGCATGTTTTCCCTTCTCTCACAATTTTTGTGAGATTGCGAGCGTGCGCGCAAGTCAAGAACGTACGGCGCGGTGGGCTCGCACTTGTCCCCTTCGATGCACATAAGCTCACACTAAAACGCCTCGAACCAAGCCAACCTCACACACGACGAAGCCTCACCACCTCGCCTCAGCAGCGCTGCACACATGGGCGAAGGCCCCGGAGGCCGCACCCGCACTAAATACCCGCCCGCACCACATAGATGCTCGGCTGCACGCCCGCACACCCATACGCACGGCAGAGATGGCACGCACGCCGCCCACACGTGTGTGACTCCTCGACAACATAACTATAAAGATATCTATGGATACTATTTTTATGACGCGTGATATTTGCTATTAGTCTTAGAAAAAAGTAAAAAAATTGATAAATTTTATAGGAATTTGTAAGGTCACGTGACATATTAATTTTAAAACAGCAATAAGATGTAACCTCTTTATTTTTATATCCTATATTTACTTATAAGAAAGCATAATACGTACATAAAAACAAATTATGTCCTCATATTATAAGTCACGTGACCTTTTGCGTGGATGGAGCCTTATCTCCTCCCGACTTGGCTACGTCCCCGCGCGTGGATGTAGCCTCGGCCAACTTTTAGCCAAGGGAGGGATAGGACGAAAACAAAAACAAACGGTGTGTAGCGTAATATTTACGCCAGGAGACACGTTTTAATTATGGAAGGAAACCGAAACTAACTTCTCTTTTGGATTTAATTTCTCGGGATAAGTGATAATTTTCGAATTTTTCATACCTCAAGATGTGTCTCACATCGTAATTATTGAGTTAAAGAAGTTGTTTGAGGAAACTTTATTTTGTGACATACGCGCGCGTGCATAGGAGCCTAGCCCACATGGCGCGTTTTTCCGGGCGTCTAGACGCGCGTCTCGGCTTCGCGCGCGCAAACCACACGCAGCGCTACCGCGGGCAGCGCTTCACGTCCTGCGTTTCCGAAGCGTCTGCCCAACGTAGCCAGACGCGCTTAAGAAACAAAAGCAAAATTTAAATAGAAATCGCGCGTTAAATGATGGTTACATGCCGTAATATTTAATTTTAGTAATAGAAAGCACGCATTTTTATTACAGTAATCGCAATGAATCTCAATTTCACTCATTTTCATCATTTTTAGTGCGTGTGCCTCATCCACCTTTCGATACGCCATGGGCATCACCATCGCCCGCGCCAAAACATTTACAGCTGGCCGCTACAGAGGTTGCGTTGTTGCGGTTGTTGCCGGTAGTATTAATTTTGTACCTTTGTCACTAAGTGTCCTTGTATCCTTTACATTCCGCCTGCCAGAGTGCAGGACGCTTTTGTACTTCGCTAGCTCCTCTCTGTTCCGCTGAAGGAGCGTCAGCCTCACCCGCGGAGCAGGGAGGAGTCCCTGGACTTGTGCAAAAGGTATGGTAAACTGGTATCCGCGGGGGAAAGGACGTAACTACCCATGTTCGCCCTGCTGCGAGCGTTGGCGGGTCCTAAAAGCCGTCTTTATCTAAGGCCGCGGGCGTGCAAATTTTGTAAACTCCGCGCGCGCGGGTGTGCGTGTGTGCGTGCGCGCGTGCGCTCTGCCTTGGAATGGCACAGGGCTGTTACCCGTTTTTGTATGTGTATCTTCCTATGTTGAGTGTTTGTATTTGTTTTCCATTCCCGTATCCCTTTCCCTGCTTGGCGGCGGGCTAGCAGGCGCACCTGCGTAAGGGTCTCAACCTTTCTGCCTAGCCTTGCACGCTGCCGAGTGGGTATCGCAATCTGTGCAAATAAAAATTCTTATTATTATGATCGCCTTTGTCGCAAGGTCCGTGGCGAAAACTACAGTCCTACAGTGGCGAAAACAGTGGAGAAAATTCAAACGCTCCTTGCAACTAGCGAACACGGCCGTTCATTGGTTGTCGCCTTCTGGACGCAGCGCGAGACGCGACGCCTGGACGCAAAATATCTGGCTCCTCCAGATACGCCGGAATGCGCCAAAAAACGCTGCGTTTCGTCCCGGTGCCGGAAGTGACGTCAAAGCGCAGGCGCAGACGCGACGCAGACGCGGAGAAAAGCGCGCCATGTGGGCTAGCCTGTAGACTTCGGGGGGCATCGTAAAAGGTAGCGCAAACCATTGTCTGAAATTGGGAAGAGAAATTTCTCCTCGCCGATGCCTTTCCCTCTCAAAAGTTCTGTTTCCCCTCGCTTCAATTGGATCCGGCGCGACACGTGACCGTTGTCTTCCCATGATCCCGCGCGATTCGGTCGTCGGCTCGAAACCAACGCCATCACTGGGCCAGGCGTAGCGGCGGCTCCGTTCGCGGCCCGGCCGTAGGTTTTTTATATTTTACCACAACCTCGGCGGCAACGCGATGCCACCATGCTGCGCTGTAGATTGCACAAACAGCATTGCGGAAGGGAAGAAGCATTTTTGCCGTCCCGACGGGAAAGAAAATCTTTAACGGCGAAGACAATGGCTCCACCGGATCGGTCGGAAAAGTTTCGAGTGCCTCCGAGGAAGACTTTGCGAGGTAAGTCATTGTCAAACTCTGAATCGTATTACCTGTCTCTTTCGGTCTCGCCGATAAAGATCGCCTATTACGATCATGAGACGAGGCAAACACGAAAGTATATTACCGGCACGAAGGACTTAAACACGTCTTTTCGCGCGTATTGGATCTTAGAAACTGACTCGCTCACTCTTAGCTCGCTTGCATTGAGTCGGCCGGGTTGAGAACGATGCGTGAGAGACTAGGGTGCCACTAAAATAAAAAGGGTTCTACTGTTACCCCGTGCATCTTGCGTCAGTGAAAGGAGAGTCACCAACAATCGAGCACCTCGCGATTTTGTTTGTGCAACATATTTCCGCGATCGGTACTTCACAAATGGCAACTAAAGATATGCGATGCTGCATTTATTTTTCAGGATCACTTCACGAACGATCAGTTTGTGCCAGTGATCTTGGCAAAGACTGGCCTCAAGAAACTCAAGCCAAATGCAGATCCTTCCATTTTTTTTCACACCGACCTCTTCCGAATGTGCAATATTTTGCCTTGTAGCAATAAATATCTTCATGTCTTCATCTTTGTATGTGATTCGTCCTCTCTGATTCATGAAACATCAATTATTGACAATAAAAAAAAATTGCTCTTGTATTCAAAAGGCTTTGCTGAAGGATCCTCTGTCTTCGTTTTGTAACTCACAAAGTAAGGTACGCCCGTGGGTGTGCGGCAAAGCTTATGCGCTTTGAGAGTGAACTCAAGGGTCTACCTTGCGCGTGAGAACGTCAAAACACTAATATATGTGATAAATGAGAAACGTGCTGGCAAGGCAACCGAGCACACGCAATTTTTCATTTTAACGGAGGGGATACAAGTGAGGGTATTTGATTATTTGACGGGTAGTTTTATGCACGAGGCACGTAAACAGCAGACGTCGCATATTCCTCCGCGCGCATGAGCACAGTTGAAGGTAGTATTCGACGCTTATAAAATCTGTATGAAAAGTGTATGAAGTAAACCAAGCTGCTGGATTGACAAAACGATCGGTGATGGTAAACATTACCGAAAAGTCCTGTTTTACACGACGCATAGTGGTGTCATTTATTTGCTTAACTCCAGCGATGCCGATGCTTCAAATGCACTTTGTTCAAGATACTAAAACGTTTTAGTAGAGCGTACGCTAAGGATTGCGAGCCTTGGGGGCGTGTGCCCAATTCATGCTCAAAGCGACGGCACGAGCTCCCGCTAGCAACGCAGTACTTGCCCACGAAACTCTATTTAGACGCAGGGAGAGGTGCATTCTATCGTGTGCCTGCTCTCAGCTTTTGCTGCAATAAACGGGTAAACGAAATATATTTTCGCAGTGCATGCCGATGTTCCAAAAAACTCAACTGTTTTTTATTTAATTATTAATCGTTTGCGTTTAGCGGAATTGGAGAAAGCTTGTCTTCACGCCCGAGCGATTCCAACTCTGCTCGTGCTATTATATTTGCCGATAAAGACGTCTTCCCGAACTTTATAACTCCAATAAAGGAGCGCAAACGTTAGTTTCTTCATGTTAGAAAACAAAACTCTCTTTATATGAGAAACAAAAAAATCTAGTCCGCCGTATCCAATAACATGAACGGCCAGGCACCCAGTTGTGCCCAACACACAGGCGCGCGCCGTCGCGCGTGTTGCGGGCCCAGCTCAGACATGGCGGCGGGGGGCGTGGCGCGGACAGAGGGCGAGGAGGATTGCCGTCGATGAAAAGGAGGAAAACGAGGGGAGAGGAGGAATTTAGGGCATCGGGGCTCGTGCCCCCCCCACCCCCTGGTGAGATCCCGGGGGCAGAGCCCGGCCCCCCGGGCCCGGGCCTCGATCCTTACCAAGACGCTGTTTACGTGCCATGTAACAAACTTCTAGTAGTGGCATGTAAACAAAATAACGCCCACGTTGCCTTTATTGACAAAATACATGGGAAATGGAATCCCAGCGTGCTTTCGTTAGCTTCAATCTCGAGTTCTGGCGAAAAGGTAACGCGCAGCACGCCCCCTGCCCCCCCCCCCCCTGGGAACTTGTGAGCCTGACTGCCCCGGGAGAATGAAAAGTCTACGCCGCTGTACGCGTGCCCCATCCAGGAACTTCAACATATTTTGGAGAGTTTAAACAACAACTTCGCTTCATTTTTGTTATTGCAAAAACAACGCAGTCCTCTTCAGTGGCAGTGTCACCCAGGAAGACCACACGTTAAATATTACGACGTAGTTCTGTCCAAATGTTTCTTAAACGGCCCGGCAATCTTTGCAACTCGCCAATTGTTGCCGAAATCGGCTGACTCGACTCAAGCGGGCTTGAGGCGCAACCAATCAGCGCAGTCAAGGCTACGGCATGGGCGTACCAACATTGAGGTGAACGTCATCATTGCCTCCGTTTGCTTGTTTTACTTCTCCGGGCAAGCGCAACGGGTGGCGTCAGCGAGGTTTCATCGAGGCACTCAGCGGTGTCCACGTGATAGGTCGCGCCTGCGCAGCGCGCTTCTTGAGAGCCGTCCGGCCGCCCCGCCATGGTCCCGCCGTTACCGCCGTCTCCCGCGTCACCACCGCCGTCGTCGTCTCACCGTTTATGATTAGTGGAGAGTTTGGGAGAACCGTTTTTGCACATCCGATACGGTACGATGAGCCCTCCGGTACAAACTGCGCATGTGCTACCTCATGCAACTCGCGCATGCGCAATGCCTACCGGAGGGCCCATCGTACCGTATCGGATGTGCAAAAACGGATTCCTAAAGCTCTCTATTGTCTCTCGGAGTTTCGTCCACACTACGTACACTACGTGCGCAGACTTATGCAGTAGTTGCGCAGACGTCGTCGAATGTCGTAGACACGAAAACGTGGTGATGAGTGCGGTGCAAGACGACACTTGCGCCTGGCACACGACCGCCCCAATCCCGCCCATTCGTTGCATAGAAGATCACGTGGCATATCGTACCACATGATAGCCATGTTCCTGTCGGCCCGATGCCAATGTTGCCAGACAGCCGAAGTTTCGGTTTCGATTTCTGCTCGTGTTTAAAATTGGATTTAAAAATAAATATCCCATTTTTCGCGAAGCAAATGAGGTAGTGTCTTTTGCTAGGGCTTTTTAATGCGAAATACTCATTACCCCGAAATCTTCGGAATTTAAGCGTCTCCCAAGTTTTCTTTTTTTTTTCAGTTTTTGTGTTGTGTGTATGTTTACAGCCGGAAGTCAGCCCCAATGGGCGTCTGGTGCTTCAGCTGTAGATAAAAATTTGTCCATTGCAATAAAACCACTAGCCTGGGGTTTTTAACGTGCGCCACGCAGTAGTGATACACTACTACAGTGTACTATAATACTTGGGGTAGTGTTGGGACCGGAGCGGCTGGGCAACGGGAGCTCGTGAGGGCGCGTGTATTGAGTTTGTGGCGGCGCTGTAGTCGAGTTACCCGGAAAAAATCGCGCAGCCCGCCACGTTTGGCGGAAAATGCGCGATAAACATTGTCTCAGCTTTTGGACTTAAGTTCATTGTTAAAACGCGTGATAAAATTGTCAAGGCTAATAAGCCATTTCTCACAAGTGAACGTCGGGTGGTCCTCGGATGGTCGTGGCAGCCATGAAGAAATGTAGGATTCTCATCTCTCTGCGACAGTCGCTTGGGTGGTTTCTCGCATAAATGAACACAAGAATGAGTGACAAGTGAAGCGAGCTGAATAATGTCAAGAAGAAGAAGACGACGGGCAGAAAGGAAGACAGATAAGTTAACCTGGTGCCCTAATCTGGACACTTGGCGAAAAAGTCTGCGAGAAATCTGGCGGCCGTGATTGGCTGACGCCGCACTTGACCTTGGCGCCGGCCAATCATAGCCGCCGGATTTGTCGCCGTCTTTCTCGCCAAGTGTCCAGATTAGGGCCCCTGGGGTACTTAAAAACATACTAAAATAATCTCGGGCTTTAGTATCTACCGTTGGTTCCACCATAAAATAAAATAGCACAAAAAAAACTGCTTTTGAGTTTTAGGTATTTCCGCCAAATATCTAATATTGGGCCTTTTGCGACCAAGAAAATGGGCATTTCATTTAAATTGCTCACCATCCGACGAACCGAAAGTCGCAGCTAATTCTACGCTGAAACAACCTGCAATCCTCTTCTTTAAAGTCGCAATTGTTTTTATGTGAAGGCAGAGTTACGTAGCTTGTACCGTCCAATACACTGGAGCATCATGTTGCCAACGGCCGTGCCGCAGCGTAACTGATGCCGCGCTACGACCGCTATAGCAGCTCATAGCTGTACCAGAAATCCTATGTGCACTCTAGCAAAGCGGCACCAAAACTTCATATTTTCGCGCCTGCAGCCGCGCGTGCGCACGCCTTCTGGGTAACGCGCCGGTGCCGACACCTGTCGCGATCAATACCACGCGACTCAGGCGAGCCGCTCCGGTCCCAACACTACCCAAGTATTCTATACTTCGTTTCAGCTTGGGTCCAGACGCAGCCGATGCTACAAGCACGAGCGTGTGGCCCTGAACAGTGCCTTTACTGCACGAGTGCGCGTGCTTGGCAGGGACGCTGGAAGCCCGGAGCTCGCGCTTGTAGCATCGGCTGCGTCTGGACCCAAGCTGAAACGAAGTATAGCACACGGCGTGCGGTAGTGTTACAGTGTTCTAGTACACTATACCGGTACGATGCTCATTCACATCGAAACGTGCAGGGGTGGGCATTGAACCCGAAATCCCTTGGTTCTGCAGCGCGAGCTTCCGCTTACTTACTCCGAGCTGGTGTTTGAAGCACGTGTAGCGAGCTATGTGCGCAGAATAAGTTTTTTTTTGTTTTCCGGCTCGCTGGAGTTCTTTTACTCGACGCAAAGGAACCGATTGCGCCCCCCATGGCAGTCGGCAAACATAACTGAGCGCAGGTTGGTACTTAATAGGAATGTGTCTCTATATTTATACACATAAAAAGACAATCTACGAGGCAATTTATACACGTTCTGATTTATTTTATTTATCTCATTTTTTTCGCTCACAACACTCAACCAATCTCGAACGTACATAGGTGAAGATCACCAACAGAGAAATGAGGCTTCGTCTCCTTTTCCACAAAGTCGCCGCCATCTAGAATTTTGTCACTTTCAGTATGGGCGAAAACACTGTTTTGCCATCGCCACATTAATAGAAGACATTTAGGATACAAACGTAACCGTCATACATTCTCGTTTTGCCTCCCCTCGATTTTTTTTTACTATATTTATAGGTTAAAATGTTTTATTTTTTTCGTCGCCCTTGCCGGATACGCTTATTAGGTGGCTGGGGACGAGACTGAACGATAAAGGTATATAACATTTGCCCATCTATACGCTTCAGTAAACCCGTTTGTGTCCGAAACACCATATTTCCATTGCATGATCCGTAAAACCATACAGAGGAATAGACCGAAAACATCGGCGACTCAGTACTCATACTTGGGGCCCCTGAGCTGACAGTGTGGAGGGAGCTACATGCACACCGGACCAATGTACCGCATCCCTTTCATCACGTGGCTCCGCTCTTTGCGAGCGAGCAAGTAGGGCTGCGAGAGCGTGAACATGTAGCCAAAGAGGGGCATGATTGGTCCAACGAGCTCCTATAGTTTCCACCGCACTGTCAGTTTAGGGGTGCAAGATTTCTGGAACAGTCCAACTCATCATGATGAAACAAACTACACCGACTTTACGTAACATATGCAACAATTTAATCAGACGTTTCGACCCCCATACAGGAGACGTCACCAGTGAAGCGAAGTTGGCATGAATAAGAGAAGCAACAACCAGAAATCCTATTATTCCTGGATTTCTGGTTGGTGTTTTAGAGCGCAGCTCTTAAGCGCCCGTTTCTGGCTTCAGCGGCGTCGCTGCCGCCGTCGGCGCAACCGCGCGCGTGGCATTATGGGAATAACGCAACCGAGCATAACCGCGCGTTGCATTATGGGAAAATTACCCCGCTAAATTTAGCGGAAAATTTTCCCCACTAAGTTTAGCGGAAAAATGTTCACGCTAAATTTAGCGGAAAAAAAATTCTCCATTAAATTTAGCGGAAAAAAAATTCCCCGCTAAATTTAGGAGAAAAATTATCAGCTAAATTTAGCGGAAAATTTTCCTCCGCTAAATTTAGCGGGAAATTTTTCAAAAATTTCCCGCTGAATGGGAGGGGAGCAGAAGAAGAGGAGGAGGGGAGAAGGGGCGTACCCTCCCTCCTCCTCCTCAATTGGCTGTGCTCTAATTCGCCATTACAGAGAATTGTGAACGTCTTTCATTTTTTTCTCATCCCTGGTATCTTGGCTTCACTGATGATGTCTGCTGTATACGGGAGACGAAACGTCCGATTAAATTGTTATATTTGTTTCGTAAAGTCGATATAGTTTCTTTCGTCAGCTTAGGGGTGAACGGAGTATAAATGTAAAGTAGCACACCCGTGTCCCAGTCACTAGTTTTCCGCGTTGTGACGCTTGTGTCACCAGGTTGCGAGGAAGGAGAAAAAGAGCGAAGGGTTGCGAGCGGACAAAACGAATATAATTCATTTTCTGTCACCGCCCTAGGTATGCCTGCAAAGCGAGCGACGTGAGCATGCAATCGCTCGGTCAACAAGGTTATTATGGACACAATTTGACGAACGTAATTTGTGGTGATGAACTTTATTGGGGGCGCGGTACTGTCACCGTTTGATCATAAAGCTATTTCATTGTTTCCAAAAACTGAGAGTCCAGGGTGCGACGAAAACAAGCCAGATGAGCAAGCTGGCCACCTCGTGAAGCGGAAGAAAAAGTAGGAGTGCGTTCGCACCAAAATTAGTACATCCAGAATGGCAGCTGCCAGGAGAGGAAAAACAATATTTTGTGGAATGGTGTATACACGCACAGACAGTAACGTAATCACACTCTTCCACGTGCTTCTTGCAGGACGAATCGACGCAACACCTCCTGGATAACAAAGCCTTGGTGCCGACGGCGTCATCTAAATGAAGGCTAAACGCAGACTATGCACGACCACTGGGTCGGCGTTCGTGTGGGACTTAGGCTCTCACTGACGGAGCACGAGACCCAGTCAAATGATGAAGTAGTAGTTTTCTCCTAATCTGTGCACCGCATCGGCCTTTATTTAGGCGACACCGAAAATTCAGCAATGCGACTTTCTTATCATGTTTGTTGCAGGTTTAGAAGAGGATGATAAGCTGCTCCCACAAAGCCCCCCCCCCCTTTCAACTTTTGCACAGCGAACGCTGGAGTGGAGGAAACCCCACCAACCAAGGAGATCGGTGAGCTTATCGCCAGTGAAAAAAAAAAAGAATGCTGAGTCCCTGAGTTACATTTATGTATACACGGCGTCTGCTTTTTCGCAGAAGAGCGCTAGTATGCATGCTAAGAACCGGTTCAACGGCCCAGTAAACAAATATGGCAGCGAGCAGAAGGCAATTATTGAAACACTCTATATAGGCGGTGTTGCATCAGCAGGCGGGCAGCGAAGAAGAAGGTTGGTCCCTGAGTCCCAGCATTTCTTCCGAGGCATCCCAGAGGCGCTTTGCGCTCACTGGATCGAGGGCCCAACGGGGGGCCACGGAAGGTCTGCAGTCGGCGAAGTACCTGGAACGACGGAATCGTGGGGTCACTTTCCCGAGAAAGAAGGCGAGCGATTTGGGTTCAACCATCACCACCTGGAATAATCGAAGCACCGGAATGTTGACGTCATCCCAGTAAGATCCAGCGAAGACACAGTGGTGAGTCTGCGTTATTTCACCCCTAAGCTGAGACTGCGGTGGGATTTACGCTCTCGGCGGTCCGATCAACCGCCTTCCTTTCGTCATCCTAAGTCAGCTCTCCGTGCGAGGATGTGGGCGAGAGCGTGATCACGTGGCGAAGGATCTACGCATGACTGGTCCAACGCGCTCCTATAGCTTGCACCGCGCAGTCTCAACTTAGGGCTGAACGGAGTATTGCTGACTGAGCGTTCGGCTGAGCCTCGTGTCCAATCAACGCGTCGATGGACTCTTGGCGTCGGGCTCGGGTTCAAGTGGTGAGTTGGCGCCGTCCGACCAGGATGGCATTTTATGGAGAAAGAGGAGGAGGTGCGCAGGCTTTGATTATTGTTGGTGGTTAGGTAGGAGCAAAGCTAGCTGCCTTTTCTAATGCGAAAGCATTAACTCTCCCATGGAGCGAAGCCGGCGTTATCTGATGTCTGTAGCAGCGAAAAACGACACCTAAATACCCATTGACTGAGCGAAACGGCCCCTAAATAGTAAATACCCATTGGCTGAGCGAAACGGCACGTACATTCCCATTGGCTGAGCGAAACGGTACATAAATTACCATTGGCTGCAAAGCGGACGCGCCTCAGAAATAAAAGACAAAGAAAAGCGCAGAAACGCAATGCTTTGTCACGGAAGCCGTTGTGAAGCCAGCAGGGTTCGCCGCGCATGCGCAATGGGGGAGCGTGATGTCAGCGCCGGTGCGCCGTGTGCGATAGGAAGACGTGGACTTTCGCATTGCTACACGTAAGCTGTCTTAAGTGTCTCTGCCAATTATTTTTTTCTATTCACTCTTCGAACGCGTTGAAACAGCGAGTAGAGACAGACATCTAACTTTTTGAATGGCATTTCCAGTGACAGAGCTCGACGCTCTGGCGACCTGTCCCTGAGTTTCTAGCCGCTGAGTGCCATCGATGAACTGTAGTTTTCTGTAACATCTCAGGATCTTTGAGCCCACCAATTACGTTGCGTCAGCCTTTCTGATGGTCAACCTAAACCGCAGTTTATTTACCTGGTTGTCCCGTGACAAATAATCTGTACCAATTCCTGTGTTTGGCAACCTCAAGGGCAATTAATGCACGAGACGATAACATAAATTAGACTTTAAGTCAAATCGCCCGGAAATAGCTAAAACTTCTAGTCTTTTTTTAAGCTCTCGAGCGAGGCATATTTGTTTCCCATGCATATTGCGAGCCAGAACAACATAACACCAGTTATATAACGTAGACGAACTTGTATTTTGGCTAGTGGTGAACGTTATGAAGCATGACGTAAGGCGCAAAAAACAACAGACACATGGAAAAAGACACACCGGTTGTTTTTTGCGCCTTACTCCCTGCTTCATAACAGTTATCTTACCTTCGTGGCTATTGACCGATCGTTTTTACATGCCATCGTTCGCAAAGGTTAATCCGACTGTGAAGCAAAATTGCTTTAGGTAGCCAGTGGTTGGTTTTGTAAACAAGTTGTAAGGAAGTTAAATATTTATACGCTATTTCTTTTAAAACAAAGGGTCCGTAATACTCCCTGTTACCTACATTTGTTCTTGTATAGTTTGAGTTACTTGAGCAGTTTTGTAAGCAACGGCAAAATAAGTGCAAAAATATGTTCGGATCCTTGGCGCGTCCCACAAATGAACTGCGGCGACAGCCGAGACGCTGCGCACTGCTGCACATAGTTACAAACTGCAGCGTTTAAAGTTTCCGCTAATCCCCAAGATTGGTGGACATCGGCGCGTCCCTACAACTTGCGCCATCTATCGGCTACCAAGAGCGGGGGCCACCGTAACTCAATGGGCGAAAGCCGTTTATATTCACTTACTCAAAAACTCGGCCAATAATCGCTTTGCACTCATTAAGGTTGTGTTAGGTGCGGTGTCCGTACTTTTTGGGGAAAATTTAAAAATTGTACGATCACGTTATACACAGCCAAATGACGATCAAAAATATTTACATTGCGTCTATGGCAAGACCCGAAGAAAAAGACCGAGTTTTAATGAAAGATCGTTGTTCTACAGAAAACGACCTCCCATACTGGATTGCACTCATCAGTAACAGGTTGCCAAGGGACTCAGCTATCTTTTAGTAACTTTCATTTTTAGTTTAATTAATTTTAAGGTAGACCGCCATTGCTCCGAATATTTAAAGGGAATGCTGCGCAACCTGTTTACGGCTTGCAAATAGCATATCTACGATCGTGGTGCGCGGAATTAACACACGAGAAGAAAACTTCTTAACCATCACTTTTACATAAACAAAGCCTATATCACAGTCACAGTACTCAAGGTTTGAACCCGGGTTTAGAATTAATAATTATTTTATCTATATATTAGTTTCCATTAAAATGTATCACTGTCTTACACGTTGCCGCTGCGTGGCAAGTGGCAAAACACGCAGATACCGCACGAGGTTTGAACCCCTCGTGGGGTTTAAACCTCGGTAAGACAGCTAAAAAGGCGAGATATGGATCTGAAATCCCAGTTTTTCGATGAACGCGCATTCCCGCTACCCAAAGGCTAGAACTCCTAGCTGTGTCAAACCTTGAATATACCGTAAGCTATATATTTTCCGGTTTTAACCGAAAAACACCGATAAACATTCGCCGGTGTCGAAAGTATGAAATCGGTTAAAGCCCAAAAACACCGGTTTTTACATATTTTCGTGAAAACGCTGGTTTCTCTTTTTTTTTTTTTCACTGATAAGTCCTGTAGTTTTACCCGATAAACATCCGCCGGCGACGGAAATAAAAAATCGTTCAAAACAAAAATACCCCGGTTTCCACATAATTTTTCTCTAGCAATGGTTTTGTCGTTTTTTTCACTGAAAAAGTCCCACACAAACTTTCGTCAAACACATTATCTTGCCCGGAATCATGCATTTTGCCTGTCTTTCTTTTGTGACCTACGTGTTCTTGGACTCTTGGAGAACAGTAGCTTTCTTCTACTGTTCCCAAAGGCCAGCGATCCTCCTGGGTCACCGACCTTGAAGATCACTATTAGTGGCCCGAGAGGCCAGCTACAGCCGGTGCTCTTGTTCTCTTGAGATGACAACCGTCTCAATGCCCTTGTCCTATACAAGTCAGAACGGGAGAATTATGTGAAAGAGATTGTGTAAAAGATGTAAATAAAATTTGAACTGTTTTTCGTCTTCAGTGGTCGTTTACATTCGCAATTTTTCCTCCCGATAATCACCGTTTTTAGCGCCTGCACGAGAGAATTCACCGAAAAACACCGGTATTCTAGAAATAAATAAACACCGAAAAACATTCGCCGATTTTGGTAATACGATAGTTTCATGTGTGTACAATAGCGTCCCGCCGAGTGCAAACGCGATTTCGGCATAAATAGATTAGATTCCGGTCATTTAAGAAAGGTTACTCTGCCAAGAAAAGGCACGAATTATTTTGGAAATACCATTTTTTCGACATACGCGGAATCGTCCTGCCCAAAGGCTAGAACCCCGAGCCGAGTCAAACCTTGGTTATACGATAGTTTCATCTGTGTACATTAGCGTCCCGCCGAGTGCAAACGCGATTTCGGCATAAATAGATTAGATTCCGGTCATTTAAGAAAGGTTACTCTGCCAAGAAAAGGCACGAATTATTTTTGAAATACCATTTTTTCGACATACGCGGAATCGTCCTGCCCAAAGGCTAGAACCCCGAGCCGAGTCAAACCTTGGTTATACGATAGTTTCATCTGTGTACATTAGCGTCCCGCCGAGTGCAAACGCGATTTCGGCATAAATAGATTAGATTCCGGTCATTTAAGAAAGGTTACTCTGCCAAGAAAAGGCACGAATTATTTTTGGAAATACCATTTTTTCGACATACGCGGAATCGTCCTGCCCAAAGGCTAGAACCCCGAGCCGAGTCAAACCTTGGTTATACGATAGTTTCATCTGTGTACATTAGCGTCCCGCCGAGTGCAAACGCGATTTCGGCATAAATAGATTAGATTCCGGTCATTTAAGAAAGGTTACTCTGCCAAGAAAAGGCACGAATTATTTTGGAAATACCATTTTTTCGACATACGCGGAATCGTCCTGCCCAAAGGCTAGAACCCCGAGCCGAGTCAAACCTTGGTTATACGATAGTTTCATCTGTGTACATTAGCGTCCCGCCGAGTGCAAACGCGATTTCGGCATAAATAGATTAGATTCCGGTCATTTAAGAAAGGTTACTCTGCCAAGAAAAGGCACGAATTATTTTGGAAATACCATTTTTTCGACATACGCGGAATCGTCCTGCCCAAAGGCTAGAACCCCGAGCCGAGTCAAACCTTGGTTATACGATAGTTTCATCTGTGTACATTAGCGTCCCGCCGAGTGCAAACGCGATTTCGGCATAAATAGATTAGATTCCGGTCATTTAAGAAAGGTTACTCTGCCAAGAAAAGGCACGAATTATTTTGGAAATACCATTTTTTCGACATACGCGGAATCGTCCTGCCCAAAGGCTAGAACCCCGAGCCGAGTCAAACCTTGGTTATACGATAGTTTCATCTGTGTACATTAGCGTCCCGCCGAGTGCAAACGCGATTTCGGCATAAATAGATTAGATTCCGGTCATTTAAGAAAGGTTACTCTGCCAAGAAAAGGCACGAATTATTTTGGAAATACCATTTTTTCGACATACGCGGAATCGTCCTGCCCAAAGGCTAGAACCCCGAGCCGAGTCAAACCTTGGTTATACGATAGTTTCATCTGTGTACATTAGCGTCCCGCCGAGTGCAAACGCGATTTCGGCATAAATAGATTAGATTCCGGTCATTTAAGAAAGGTTACTCTGCCAAGAAAAGGCACGAATTATTTTGTGAAATACCATTTTTTCGACATACGCGGAATCGTCCTGCCCAAAGGCTAGAACCCCGAGCCGAGTCAAACCTTGGTTATACGATAGTTTCATCTGTGTACATTAGCGTCCCGCCGAGTGCAAACGCGATTTCGGCATAAATAGATTAGATTCCGGTCATTTAAGAAAGGTTACTCTGCCAAGAAAAGGCACGAATTATTTTGGAAATACCATTTTTTCGACATACGCGGAATCGTCCTGCCCAAAGGCTAGAACCCCGAGCCGAGTCAAACCTTGGTTATACGATAGTTTCATCTGTGTACATTAGCGTCCCGCCGAGTGCAAACGCGATTTCGGCATAAATAGATTAGATTCCGGTCATTTAAGAAAGGTTACTCTGCCAAGAAAAGGCACGAATTATTTTGGAAATACCATTTTTTCGACATACGCGGAATCGTCCTGCCCAAAGGCTAGAACCCCGAGCCGAGTCAAACCTTGGTTATACGATAGTTTCATCTGTGTACATTAGCGTCCCGCCGAGTGCAAACGCGATTTCGGCATAAATAGATTAGATTCCGGTCATTTAAGAAAGGTTACTCTGCCAAGAAAAGGCACGAATTATTTTTGAAATACCATTTTTTCGACATACGCGGAATCGTCCTGCCCAAAGGCTAGAACCCCGAGCCGAGTCAAACCTTGGTTATACGATAGTTTCATCTGTGTACATTAGCGTCCCGCCGAGTGCAAACGCGATTTCGGCATAAATAGATTAGATTCCGGTCATTTAAGAAAGGTTACTCTGCCAAGAAAAGGCACGAATTATTTTTGGAAATACCATTTTTTCGACATACGCGGAATCGTCCTGCCCAAAGGCTAGAACCCCGAGCCGAGTCAAACCTTGGTTATACGATAGTTTCATCTGTGTACATTAGCGTCCCGCCGAGTGCAAACGCGATTTCGGCATAAATAGATTAGATTCCGGTCATTTAAGAAAGGTTACTCTGCCAAGAAAAGGCACGAATTATTTTGGAAATACCATTTTTTCGACATACGCGGAATCGTCCTGCCCAAAGGCTAGAACCCCGAGCCGAGTCAAACCTTGGTTATACGATAGTTTCATCTGTGTACATTAGCGTCCCGCCGAGTGCAAACGCGATTTCGGCATAAATAGATTAGATTCCGGTCATTTAAGAAAGGTTACTCTGCCAAGAAAAGGCACGAATTATTTTTGAAATACCATTTTTTCGACATACGCGGAATCGTCCTGCCCAAAGGCTAGAACCCCGAGCCGAGTCAAACCTTGGTTATACGATAGTTTCATCTGTGTACATTAGCGTCCCGCCGAGTGCAAACGCGATTTCGGCATAAATAGATTAGATTCCGGTCATTTAAGAAAGGTTACTCTGCCAAGAAAAGGCACGAATTATTTTGGAAATACCATTTTTTCGACATACGCGGAATCGTCCTGCCCAAAGGCTAGAACCCCGAGCCGAGTCAAACCTTGGTTATACGATAGTTTCATCTGTGTACATTAGCGTCCCGCCGAGTGCAAACGCGATTTCGGCATAAATAGATTAGATTCCGGTCATTTAAGAAAGGTTACTCTGCCAAGAAAAGGCACGAATTATTTTGGAAATACCATTTTTTCGACATACGCGGAATCGTCCTGCCCAAAGGCTAGAACCCCGAGCCGAGTCAAACCTTGGTTATACGATAGTTTCATCTGTGTACATTAGCGTCCCGCCGAGTGCAAACGCGATTTCGGCATAAATAGATTAGATTCCGGTCATTTAAGAAAGGTTACTCTGCCAAGAAAAGGCACGAATTATTTTGGAAATACCATTTTTTCGACATACGCGGAATCGTCCTGCCCAAAGGCTAGAACCCCGAGCCGAGTCAAACCTTGGTTATACGATAGTTTCATCTGTGTACATTAGCGTCCCGCCGAGTGCAAACGCGATTTCGGCATAAATAGATTAGATTCCGGTCATTTAAGAAAGGTTACTCTGCCAAGAAAAGGCACGAATTATTTTGGAAATACCATTTTTTCGACATACGCGGAATCGTCCTGCCCAAAGGCTAGAACCCCGAGCCGAGTCAAACCTTGGTTATACGATAGTTTCATCTGTGTACATTAGCGTCCCGCCGAGTGCAAACGCGATTTCGGCATAAATAGATTAGATTCCGGTCATTTAAGAAAGGTTACTCTGCCAAGAAAAGGCACGAATTATTTTGGAAATACCATTTTTTCGACATACGCGGAATCGTCCTGCCCAAAGGCTAGAACCCCGAGCCGAGTCAAACCTTGGTTATACGATAGTTTCATCTGTGTACATTAGCGTCCCGCCGAGTGCAAACGCGATTTCGGCATAAATAGATTAGATTCCGGTCATTTAAGAAAGGTTACTCTGCCAAGAAAAGGCACGAATTATTTTTGAAATACCATTTTTTCGACATACGCGGAATCGTCCTGCCCAAAGGCTAGAACCCCGAGCCGAGTCAAACCTTGGTTATACGATAGTTTCATCTGTGTACATTAGCGTCCCGCCGAGTGCAAACGCGATTTCGGCATAAATAGATTAGATTCCGGTCATTTAAGAAAGGTTACTCTGCCAAGAAAAGGCACGAATTATTTTGGAAATACCATTTTTTCGACATACGCGGAATCGTCCTGCCCAAAGGCTAGAACCCCGAGCCGAGTCAAACCTTGGTTATACGATAGTTTCATCTGTGTACATTAGCGTCCCGCCGAGTGCAAACGCGATTTCGGCATAAATAGATTAGATTCCGGTCATTTAAGAAAGGTTACTCTGCCAAGAAAAGGCACGAATTATTTTGGAAATACCATTTTTTCGACATACGCGGAATCGTCCTGCCCAAAGGCTAGAACCCCGAGCCGAGTCAAACCTTGGTTATACGATAGTTTCATCTGTGTACATTAGCGTCCCGCCGAGTGCAAACGCGATTTCGGCATAAATAGATTAGATTCCGGTCATTTAAGAAAGGTTACTCTGCCAAGAAAAGGCACGAATTATTTTGTAAATACCATTTTTTCGACATACGCGGAATCGTCCTGCCCAAAGGCTAGAACCCCGAGCCGAGTCAAACCTTGGTTATACGATAGTTTCATCTGTGTACATTAGCGTCCCGCCGAGTGCAAACGCGATTTCGGCATAAATAGATTAGATTCCGGTCATTTAAGAAAGGTTACTCTGCCAAGAAAAGGCACGAATTATTTTTGGAAATACCATTTTTTCGACATACGCGGAATCGTCCTGCCCAAAGGCTAGAACCCCGAGCCGAGTCAAACCTTGGTTATACGATAGTTTCATCTGTGTACATTAGCGTCCCGCCGAGTGCAAACGCGATTTCGGCATAAATAGATTAGATTCCGGTCATTTAAGAAAGGTTACTCTGCCAAGAAAAGGCACGAATTATTTTGGAAATACCATTTTTTCGACATACGCGGAATCGTCCTGCCCAAAGGCTAGAACCCCGAGCCGAGTCAAACCTTGGTTATACGATAGTTTCATCTGTGTACATTAGCGTCCCGCCGAGTGCAAACGCGATTTCGGCATAAATAGATTAGATTCCGGTCATTTAAGAAAGGTTACTCTGCCAAGAAAAGGCACGAATTATTTTGGAAATACCATTTTTTCGACATACGCGGAATCGTCCTGCCCAAAGGCTAGAACCCCGAGCCGAGTCAAACCTTGGTTATACGATAGTTTCATCTGTGTACATTAGCGTCCCGCCGAGTGCAAACGCGATTTCGGCATAAATAGATTAGATTCCGGTCATTTAAGAAAGGTTACTCTGCCAAGAAAAGGCACGAATTATTTTGGAAATACCATTTTTTCGACATACGCGGAATCGTCCTGCCCAAAGGCTAGAACCCCGAGCCGAGTCAAACCTTGGTTATACGATAGTTTCATCTGTGTACATTAGCGTCCCGCCGAGTGCAAACGCGATTTCGGCATAAATAGATTAGATTCCGGTCATTTAAGAAAGGTTACTCTGCCAAGAAAAGGCACGAATTATTTTTGGAAATACCATTTTTTCGACATACGCGGAATCGTCCTGCCCAAAGGCTAGAACCCCGAGCCGAGTCAAACCTTGGTTATACGATAGTTTCATCTGTGTACATTAGCGTCCCGCCGAGTGCAAACGCGATTTCGGCATAAATAGATTAGATTCCGGTCATTTAAGAAAGGTTACTCTGCCAAGAAAAGGCACGAATTATTTTGGAAATACCATTTTTTCGACATACGCGGAATCGTCCTGCCCAAAGGCTAGAACCCCGAGCCGAGTCAAACCTTGGTTATACGATAGTTTCATCTGTGTACATTAGCGTCCCGCCGAGTGCAAACGCGATTTCGGCATAAATAGATTAGATTCCGGTCATTTAAGAAAGGTTACTCTGCCAAGAAAAGGCACGAATTATTTTGGAAATACCATTTTTTCGACATACGCGGAATCGTCCTGCCCAAAGGCTAGAACCCCGAGCCGAGTCAAACCTTGGTTATACGATAGTTTCATCTGTGTACATTAGCGTCCCGCCGAGTGCAAACGCGATTTCGGCATAAATAGATTAGATTCCGGTCATTTAAGAAAGGTTACTCTGCCAAGAAAAGGCACGAATTATTTTGTGAAATACCATTTTTTCGACATACGCGGAATCGTCCTGCCCAAAGGCTAGAACCCCGAGCCGAGTCAAACCTTGGTTATACGATAGTTTCATCTGTGTACATTAGCGTCCCGCCGAGTGCAAACGCGATTTCGGCATAAATAGATTAGATTCCGGTCATTTAAGAAAGGTTACTCTGCCAAGAAAAGGCACGAATTATTTTGGAAATACCATTTTTTCGACATACGCGGAATCGTCCTGCCCAAAGGCTAGAACCCCGAGCCGAGTCAAACCTTGGTTATACGATAGTTTCATCTGTGTACATTAGCGTCCCGCCGAGTGCAAACGCGATTTCGGCATAAATAGATTAGATTCCGGTCATTTAAGAAAGGTTACTCTGCCAAGAAAAGGCACGAATTATTTTGGAAATACCATTTTTTCGACATACGCGGAATCGTCCTGCCCAAAGGCTAGAACCCCGAGCCGAGTCAAACCTTGGTTATACGATAGTTTCATCTGTGTACATTAGCGTCCCGCCGAGTGCAAACGCGATTTCGGCATAAATAGATTAGATTCCGGTCATTTAAGAAAGGTTACTCTGCCAAGAAAAGGCACGAATTATTTTGGAAATACCATTTTTTCGACATACGCGGAATCGTCCTGCCCAAAGGCTAGAACCCCGAGCCGAGTCAAACCTTGGTTATACGATAGTTTCATCTGTGTACATTAGCGTCCCGCCGAGTGCAAACGCGATTTCGGCATAAATAGATTAGATTCCGGTCATTTAAGAAAGGTTACTCTGCCAAGAAAAGGCACGAATTATTTTGGAAATACCATTTTTTCGACATACGCGGAATCGTCCTGCCCAAAGGCTAGAACCCCGAGCCGAGTCAAACCTTGGTTATACGATAGTTTCATCTGTGTACATTAGCGTCCCGCCGAGTGCAAACGCGATTTCGGCATAAATAGATTAGATTCCGGTCATTTAAGAAAGGTTACTCTGCCAAGAAAAGGCACGAATTATTTTTGGAAATACCATTTTTTCGACATACGCGGAATCGTCCTGCCCAAAGGCTAGAACCCCGAGCCGAGTCAAACCTTGGTTATACGATAGTTTCATCTGTGTACATTAGCGTCCCGCCGAGTGCAAACGCGATTTCGGCATAAATAGATTAGATTCCGGTCATTTAAGAAAGGTTACTCTGCCAAGAAAAGGCACGAATTATTTTGTAAATACCATTTTTTCGACATACGCGGAATCGTCCTGCCCAAAGGCTAGAACCCCGAGCCGAGTCAAACCTTGGTTATACGATAGTTTCATCTGTGTACATTAGCGTCCCGCCGAGTGCAAACGCGATTTCGGCATAAATAGATTAGATTCCGGTCATTTAAGAAAGGTTACTCTGCCAAGAAAAGGCACGAATTATTTTGGAAATACCATTTTTTCGACATACGCGGAATCGTCCTGCCCAAAGGCTAGAACCCCGAGCCGAGTCAAACCTTGGTTATACGATAGTTTCATCTGTGTACATTAGCGTCCCGCCGAGTGCAAACGCGATTTCGGCATAAATAGATTAGATTCCGGTCATTTAAGAAAGGTTACTCTGCCAAGAAAAGGCACGAATTATTTTGGAAATACCATTTTTTCGACATACGCGGAATCGTCCTGCCCAAAGGCTAGAACCCCGAGCCGAGTCAAACCTTGGTTATACGATAGTTTCATCTGTGTACATTAGCGTCCCGCCGAGTGCAAACGCGATTTCGGCATAAATAGATTAGATTCCGGTCATTTAAGAAAGGTTACTCTGCCAAGAAAAGGCACGAATTATTTTTGGAAATACCATTTTTTCGACATACGCGGAATCGTCCTGCCCAAAGGCTAGAACCCCGAGCCGAGTCAAACCTTGGTTATACGATAGTTTCATCTGTGTACATTAGCGTCCCGCCGAGTGCAAACGCGATTTCGGCATAAATAGATTAGATTCCGGTCATTTAAGAAAGGTTACTCTGCCAAGAAAAGGCACGAATTATTTTGGAAATACCATTTTTTCGACATACGCGGAATCGTCCTGCCCAAAGGCTAGAACCCCGAGCCGAGTCAAACCTTGGTTATACGATAGTTTCATCTGTGTACATTAGCGTCCCGCCGAGTGCAAACGCGATTTCGGCATAAATAGATTAGATTCCGGTCATTTAAGAAAGGTTACTCTGCCAAGAAAAGGCACGAATTATTTTTGTAAATACCATTTTTTCGACATACGCGGAATCGTCCTGCCCAAAGGCTAGAACCCCGAGCCGAGTCAAACCTTGGTTATACGATAGTTTCATCTGTGTACATTAGCGTCCCGCCGAGTGCAAACGCGATTTCGGCATAAATAGATTAGATTCCGGTCATTTAAGAAAGGTTACTCTGCCAAGAAAAGGCACGAATTATTTTGGAAATACCATTTTTTCGACATACGCGGAATCGTCCTGCCCAAAGGCTAGAACCCCGAGCCGAGTCAAACCTTGGTTATACGATAGTTTCATCTGTGTACATTAGCGTCCCGCCGAGTGCAAACGCGATTTCGGCATAAATAGATTAGATTCCGGTCATTTAAGAAAGGTTACTCTGCCAAGAAAAGGCACGAATTATTTTGGAAATACCATTTTTTCGACATACGCGGAATCGTCCTGCCCAAAGGCTAGAACCCCGAGCCGAGTCAAACCTTGGTTATACGATAGTTTCATCTGTGTACATTAGCGTCCCGCCGAGTGCAAACGCGATTTCGGCATAAATAGATTAGATTCCGGTCATTTAAGAAAGGTTACTCTGCCAAGAAAAGGCACGAATTATTTTGGAAATACCATTTTTTCGACATACGCGGAATCGTCCTGCCCAAAGGCTAGAACCCCGAGCCGAGTCAAACCTTGGTTATACGATAGTTTCATCTGTGTACATTAGCGTCCCGCCGAGTGCAAACGCGATTTCGGCATAAATAGATTAGATTCCGGTCATTTAAGAAAGGTTACTCTGCCAAGAAAAGGCACGAATTATTTTGTGAAATACCATTTTTTCGACATACGCGGAATCGTCCTGCCCAAAGGCTAGAACCCCGAGCCGAGTCAAACCTTGGTTATACGATAGTTTCATCTGTGTACATTAGCGTCCCGCCGAGTGCAAACGCGATTTCGGCATAAATAGATTAGATTCCGGTCATTAAAGAAAGGTTACTCTACACCGAAAAAGGCTGCGGATTATTTTTGCGTCCAGCACTGTTATACGCCGGAATCGTCACCCGCTGAAACAAGACGAGCCAGTCAAACCT
>JAZHYW010031309.1:0-120442 GCA_037355805.1 Ixodes ricinus | reverse complement strand
ACGTAATCTTCGAAACTCACTGCAGCCGACCGTTCGTATAATTTTGTTTAGACTAATAGAGTTTGAACCTTAAAAGTTTGAGGTCTTCTGTCAAGTACACACGAAAGTCTATGAGGCTATTTATCCCTCAATGCCCGAGGACGCACATGAAGAAACAAAAGCTCCAGGTATAATCTGCGTTTCTTTTTTGCCTCCGTATTAAATAAGAAAACAGCAAAAATGTCGAAACGCACATTATGGATGATTGGATGATTGGTGAACTGAAATATTGCTGAGACCATGTTCGACGCTACGATTCGCGATGAAGCCAATCGGGCGGTGTCAAAAGTACATCGTCACGGCGCGAGATAACCTTGTTTATATTATATAATTGCTGAAGTATGCACTTTCCATGCATCAAACCCTGTTTCGAATTCAAACAAAAGGTGTTTGTTTTCTTTAAGATGCCTCGTTATTAAGAACGGTAAAACGACCTGATACTCTTATATATAGTGGGCCGGTCAAAACGGATGCGATCTTGGATTGGATGTCTGTATTTCCGCATGGTAGAATGGTGGACGTGAGTGGAGCGATGGCTGAGCGAAAGTGCGAATAGATGTACCTTGTCTTTGCGTTACTATTTTTTATTTTATTTTGATGAGCATAAGCTCCGAATACTCTCAATGAATAACCTGTTACAGTATATAGGTCTTTTGTTTCGTCTTGCAATCACCAGTATTAAAGCGACTGCTTATAATTGCAACACGAATATTGACTTTTTTTTCTGAAACTAAATGACAAGAAGCAATACAAATATATCAATCAATATGTCTTCTTTGGTCTTCTAGGCTACGACCGAAACCACACATTTCCTTTGAGTCAAACTAGATTCGGCGATCCTCATAACTCATGGTTCGGGTGTCCGCATTTTTCAGTCTACGGGATACGCGTTGACAGCTCCTTCCTACACGCGTCCCACTCACCCACACCGACAAACCAAAAAATTGAAGCTAAACAGAGCCACGTCGGTCGTTCATAACAGCCAGCTCTACTACGATCACCCCGAATCCGAGCACCTGCTGAGACGCTCCCGTCGCTAGCATGCACCCACGCTGCCCACCTTCTGACCAGCGCGAGGTGTTTGACCGCTCGCGTCCCCCAGCAAACAACCGGAGGCGGTTCGTTCCCGACTTTATCATCAGATCGCGAGGCGTCCGGTCGACTGAACCCCAAATTCGGTGGCCCAGCCCCCACTCCGTGCTTGTCGCTTCCATTTAAATTTTTTCAAGACACGAACTCCGGTGGGTGAGCCATTAGGGCGGCGCTAACGTGGGTGTTGTCCTGGAAGTGCATATCGGTGGCGGCATCGGCCAAACGCGCTCTCCACTATCACCGTATCACCAACAACATACCATAACACCTAGACGTAACCGACAAGAACTATATACAAACGATAGTAGAGAACGAAATGGAGAGAGAGGGACAGCGTTTGATGAGGCACAAGAGAGGCTCGGCCCCAAATATCGGTGTGGGTTCCCGCCGTCGGTCGTCTGCGAAGTCCATTTCACTCCACGCTATAAAGATGGACCGGGTAGAGGGCAGGCCTGTAGGCGCCCACAATCCCAAAACGCACCTGTTGTTGGCTCTTTCATTTTGAATCCCTTATAATTGGACCGGCGGATCCCAATATTTCAACCGCGGGATCCTTCCCCCGCAGCGTCGTCGGGTCGAGGCGGAGAATGACACAGCGTATTCTCAAAAACCCACGTGTTTACACACCTGGCGCGTATGTAACCCACGCCGCGCTCTACGTTGGGGTCAGACGGAGGACGCTGGGGCCCTCTTGCCCGACGTGAACGGACGCTATGCCTGTTTTGAGACTGCTGCTGCTGTTGCTACCTACGCTAAATCTAGGCTGCCGAAAGTATCTCCTTCTTCTTGTTGGATCTGTTCCTTGAAGCGTGGGCATTGCGACCGCCCTGAGTGCTTTGCACCCGTCTGGTCTTGAGCTGGCTCCCCGGCGTCTTAACCGTCTTCTGCTTTTTCACCTGGGGCAGAAGACGTTGGAGCGAATGGCTACCTCCGCATTATGGATAGGGTGGGGTGTCGGAGTAGTTACAGCCTTGTCTGTGGCTTCTGGAGCTATAAGTTGCCACTCCCTTCCTTGCTTTTGATCTTATGGTAATGCTGGTTTGCTTCGTCGAGAGCATCGTGGCGCACATCTTGTACTCGAGACGGGGCAACTGCTACAGAGTTCGTTGTGTTTTAAGGTTCGGGGAGGGTTTAATGCACGGATGAGTGTGAGAACGTAGGTGGGACATGTGTAGGTGCCGCGCACTTTGGATGGGGAACTTGAGTGGCCGTTTGCAACCGGAACGCTATAAATGAGGCCGTTTGCGACCAGAACGCTGTAAATGAGGTGAGAGTAGGTGGGGACGCTTATCTTGGAAGCGGGTGTGGGGCGAGAGGGGAGGGGGGGGGAGGGTATTACCGAAGTTTTGCTGACCACGTACCTGGCGTGTATAGTTAGTTGTATACGAAGCGCGTTTAACACATGTCACTGCAAAACAATAATAATTTTGTTAGAGTCTAAACCATGCATACACTGCCTTGATCGCAATGAAGGGCGGTCGGTGGCTCGAGCGGACTAGCGCACACCAGCCCGGAGTCAGGTGGAGCGCAAAGCTCGCGCTGCAGAACCCAGGAATCCTGGGTTCAATCCCCACCCCTGCCCGTCTTCGATCTGGATGAGCGTCGTACCGGCGTGCGGTCGTGTACCACTACTGCGTGGTGCACGTTAAAGACCCCAGGCTAGAGGTAGTACTGCGCTGGCTAAATTGACCATCTAAAGCTGAGAGACAACTCACCCGTTGCGGCAGATTAAGTCCAGGCTGTATAAACATACACACATTACAATTATTGTTTGTGATCGCAACGATGTTGCCTCACAGCACTGTTGCTAATATTTAATAGCATATAAACATATTCAATATCAGCTCTTATAAAATTTTACGTTTATCTGCCCAATCTGTCTGAAGCTGTACGTAATTCCCTTGGTCGGAAACCTCGGGCGTTAAACACTATTTTGTATACCTATTTGGAACTTAGGGACCCTTATAAATTTATACAGAACTTGTCTATATTTATCCTTATATTTTTTATCGAAATTCTTCCTTGGCGTATTGCATATTTCTATCAACTTTATCTTGCTGTGCTCGCTGAGTAAGATTAATCTTGTCCGAAGATATTCCTCAGCGAACTACTTTGTCCATTCCTGCTGTGTGAGTGTAAATAGCGAGGTTTTGACACCATAGCATTTAGTGCTGAGCACTCCTAACGTTTGGTAAGGTTATCTACTGTTCCTTATTTTCAAGCTTGTTCTACGCCACCGTTCTTTAGGCCGTAACTTGACTACCGAGCTGACTTGTGCTTATGGGGAACAATAGTATGAGACAAGAGTGACGCAAACTGAAATAAACTCACAAAAGTGGCGCCTCCCACATTCATTAACTGTCTCCCCATCCCAGCTCATAAGCGACGACCAGATCGCAAAACTGAAGTCAGCGACTCGGAAGTCCTTACAAGGGTACCACGACTAGAAGACATCACGCCCCACGTGTACTCCTGCATAGGCGGTGATCCCGCGCCATAACGTCTCTCCTTCTCGCGGTGGCTCCTCCGCGATGCCCACAGTAGCCCATCGAGGCAACACCTGCTTCGTCTCGACATCGGCATCGGCGCTGTTTGACTGACCGATAATCGACGCCAGCAGCTACCGCGATTAGCCGAACGTTCCCACGTTTCGCCATTGGACGAGTCGACGACGCCCTCGGAGAAGATGATGACTTCGTCGAGGCCACGTCCTCTCGCCGTTGACACTGCGTCAGAGCGAAAGGAGTGAAGGGGTGTCCAAACAGGATACTACAACACTCACGACTCCTGCAAATTGTTGCTGCGCTGCGCTTCCGGCCGTCGGAGGGAAACTTCCCTCCCGTCAAAGCTGCCGGGGAAGCGTCCCCCGCTAAATCTCCCCCTCGCTTCCTCCACGGCGGCCTTGCTCTGCTCATCACGTGGGTCCGGAGAGCCACTCACACGCTCTCTTGGCTGTCGGTCAATCGCTCAAGGCCTCCGCCGCTTTGGGAGTCCCGAAAATGGGAAAGGGAAGACTCGAGTGTGAGGGGGCAAGCCAGGTGAGCCCGCGTCGTGTCCAAGGTCGTGTCATCGTCCAGCAGTTCTGTGGATTGGATCGGATTCCCGCGGCTCTTGTTCCTAACGTACCTCGTATAGACAAGCAAACGTGGTTGGTTTGAAATTTAATAAAATAAATGCTATATTCTTAAGTTCTCAGTGTTTCTACATACAACTAAAAGTCTCCCTTTTGCGCACTGCACTTTATTAATTTTTTTCGAGCTACGAGCGTGGATTTTGACGAAAAAGCTGAGCCGAGGCGGCCGAAACGCGCGCTTCGACGAAGGAATCTCCCAAATCCATCCGAAGCCGGACCTCTTTGGCCTTCCTGCCGAGGTGACGGCGGTAGCAAGGTCGGCGACTTCGTGGACCGCGGGAGATAGACAGGCATCAGGCATACCATTGGCAGGTGGCGTGTGACGTCAAGTCTGACGAGCACCGACGTCAACGACAAGTGGAGGAGGCGAGGAGGCAAGTCGTAGTTAGGTTCGGCCGGTGCTCCAAGTTTCGACCAGACATGTACAAATTACTCAAAAAAGGTAGTTAAGTTAAGTTACTGAGTATTGACGCCAAAAGTAATTGGAGTAGAGTAGAAATTACGCATTTGTAATAGTAATTGAGTAAACTACTAACTACTGTAGAAAAGTAGCGAGTTACTTTGAAGTTACTTTCGAAGTTACTTTTTGTATTTTGTGGTAGCAAAATGAACAGCAGTTTTGACGCGTGAAAACCCTGCGAGCCTAAAATAAATGCAGCCATTGTTATGGCTTGCGTCTTTCACCAAGACAGTTTAATCGCTCGCAGAAGCAATTGACTTTCAAAGTCCTTGATCAGAAGAGTTTTCCCCTTTTCCTCCTAAAGACGTTCCCAGCCAAGCTAAAAAGACGTTTCACCGACGCGCTGGGGCGAACGGCAGCGTTGAATTTCAGAAACAAGCTGTGCAGGGTCGGGAAAGCGAGTGTCAGCATCTTCGGTGTCCATGACGAAACATGTGAGAGTTTGCCCTCGGCTAGAAGAGCCTTTTATAATAATAAAGAAAAAAAAAAACTCTCCTTCTTTTTCTTTTTCTTAGGCAAGTTGAGATTGTTATTACTGCGCCCCTCTTTATTCCCACGACGTTCGGAGAGTACGCTGAGCGAGTGCACCTGACCGTCAAGGGTTCAAGTCTCGCGCCACGACGATGAGATCATCCGGACGACTGCGCGTTCAGCCGGCCTCTACGGTACTGGAGGGACGCGAAGGATTACGTGAACAAGCATCGTCCGCTCGTACGCAGTTGTAGCTTCGAGCGGGAAGGTTGGCTCCCACGCCGGACGGATTGTCCGTGTCTGCGTTTGTGGGCGGGAAAGTCCCGGCTTTTGCAAGGGAGTATGCGCTGACGCGACGAGGCCGACCATGGGGACAGAGCGCCCAGCCGCTGAGGTCATTCCAATGGCGCCCTAGCCGTGGGGCCCCAAACCGCTTAGAGGCAGTACAGTGCAGTGCACCAACCCTGGGAGTGTCCCCGTCTTTCACGTTGTGGCCGCTGAAGGCTACGGCGCCTGCAGCATTGCGGTTATTAGATTGTGCAAACCAAGCCAAGCGTCTGTTCCTGCGTTCGTGCGCGCCGGTACGTTAGGAACGGGCTGCTCGTCGCCACCTCGGTCCACAGGACTGCTGGACGGTGACACGGACCTTGTGAGGGCGCTGCGCTCGCCTGAAGCTGCCCCTCCTCAGTCCGCCCGCGCCCCATTTATTTCGGACTTGCAGACATTTGCGGTAGGCCGTGGCGCTAGATTCCGGCAATGAAGTTAGCAGTGTGGTAGCGTGCTCCGGACCCGTGTAGTTAAGTGAAACTACTAATTGCCGCACGTCGAGTTGTAAGCGAGGAAGTTACCGAGTTACGCGGAGGGGTACGCTTACCCCCCGGCAGCACTGACGTGGAGGAAGTTGAACCACGTCCGAGTCGGCCAAACGGACATGCGACCGACGACTGCCGGACGGTTCAATTTTGACGACTTTTGCAGGAGTCGTGTGGTTTGTTGTAGTAGCCTGTTTGGACAGGCCTTCACGGGGGGCAGAGCGTCTTCAGTGTGGTCGGTGTGAGGAACACGTCGACGACAGGAGCCTCCCGATGAAGAGGCTGCACCTGCTCAACGTCGTGGGAACGTACGGGGGGCGGTCATAAGCAATGAGAGCGTATTCGTGCTTCGCTCATCGACACCGTTAGGACGTCAGTTCATGTTCTTCGGAGAAGTTATCATTAGGAAACAGGTTTCATAACAACCTAAAGGTACTGCGATTACTCGATCGATCTACTAATTACTTTTCTTCCGAGCACACACGTGGAGAAATCGTTGAGCATCGACATCGCGTTCATGAACGCGATGTCGATGCTCAACGATTTCGCCGCGACGTATAGCAGCTATCGCTGTGACACGTCGCGGCGGTTGTTCGTGTGTGCTCGAAAGAAAAGTAAAGTAGATCGATTGAGTAGTCGCAGCACCTGTAGGTTGTTAAGAAACCTGTTTTCCTAATGCACCGTGGGAAGTGGGAACAAAAACGTTAGGAACAAGATAAACGTCTAACCATTTTGTTCCGAACGCTTTTTTTTTTTGCCTAATTGTTCCGGGGCGCGTGAAAACCTTTCTTCCGGCACTAGCGCTTGGCATTAACAATGCTGCAAAAACATTATTTTATCGACGAATTTTTTCTTTCGAGAGGGGCAGTTGGCATGGGTACTCCGTACTACATAAACCCAAGTAGGGTTGTGAAGGCTGTGTCGCATCTCCGTGGTAACTCCTCGGCTTCGCATTCAGCAAACCCAGGTTCGATTTCCGTCGGCGGCGGGCGATTTTTTCAAGGCTATGGCAACATCGACGACGGACACCCTACGCCCTAGTACGCCAACCACAACATCTTAAACTACAACAACGAACGTCATTTCTAGTGGTGGGAAAATTCTATAAAAACTATCGATGTAAAAAAAAGAAAGAAAGCGATACACTGCACATTTGGTTTCTGAAAGACGACATAGCTGCTTTCCCAATATTAAAACAATAAACAAAAAAAAAACGAACATCATATTTTAACACATTAGACGGTACAGTTCCCGACCACATTCTACAGCACTGATTGATTTGACGCGTCCGAACATGAAACCAATATCCGTGCTCTTAAGCCCGACTTCGTCCCTCGGCTTATCACGGTTGGTGTGATGTTATATAGAAGCACACTATACTCAGAATTAGATTCAGGGCCGGCTTGCTGAAACAGATTCTCAGCTGAGACTGTGCGAAAGAAAGCACCGCAAAGGCTAGCGCGTCCGCACGTAATGGCACGTGAAGTCGAGTCTGATGCGCTCGTGTGCCCGACGCTTGGCGAGGCTTTCTTTCACGCGGCCTCAGCTGAGACGTTGTTTCTAGCAAGCCAGGCAAACTTTCATAAAAAAACAAAAAAACAAAAAACACAGGCGGTTATTGTTATGCGCAAACATTTTGAGGAAAGAAAACGAAAAATCGTACTCAGTGGCTTGGGCCAACGCGGAACTCAAGAATCCGCCGTTTCAAATTTTAAAGACACTTTGAACCATGTACAGGTCGAGTGACCATAAAACGCAACGATCTCAGCCGGGCACATCAGTAGGCACGTGCGGTTAACACCACGACCCGTCAGCGATAATCTCCCAGAACCATCAGTGTCACGACCTCGACCACAGGCTGCAGCAGCGTGGCATAGCTCCAATGAAGTCTCGATCGACGCTAATCGACGTGCTGGCACTTACCCAGATTCAGCTGACCTTCGAGGAACGGCAAACAACGGGGAAATCTTAGACTCCCCGCTACACAAGGACGTCACGTTTCACAAAGGGGCAGCGCTTACCAATGGCAAGATTGACAGGCTGTTAGCAGCATAAGTGGTTCGGAGTTGCTTTTCTAAGCGGCAGTGACTGATTGATCGAACTGCTCCCCGCTGGATGTCAAGAAAACAGCCGGAACGCTACGTAGATGATAGTCTTCCTAAAAGTATGGCACTGAGGCGGCACATCTGCGGTACTAACTCCGTCGTAAATGCGCTAAGCGTCGGGTAAGTACAGGCAAGAGAAGCTACATCAATGAGAATATACGCCTACTCAGGCGAATGAGTGTCCTGTTGTTCGCCTTTTGAGCGCTTGATTGGTGCAGTTGGCCGACCATTACTTGCGCCCACACAGCCTCTCGTAGGCGGGACATGGTGCTGTACTGCAGCTGCTGCGCTCACTGCAGTCGGGAGTCAAAAAATAAGCATGGAATGACCGCTGCGAATTTTTTTCTTAATATTTTTTATCAATTTGTTTATTATAAAACGTTCCTCATTGGCTGCCATTCTGCAGAGTGCTCCAAAAGCCAACCTTCCAGCTACTACAGCAATCTACAAGAGGCTCGGCAGATTTCCAAATGAGGAATGTGCTCGGATCTAAAAATCACGGTTGCCACGAGACCCCGAACGCGATGTCTCGACGTCTCATGTCATGCCTCCGGAAATTTACGCAATTTATTACGTCAATGATGCTACCAGGCTGCCTGTACACACCTGCTACAGCCTTCTTTCACTGTTACTTGATTAATATAATGGCTACGATATTTAAAGAATACGCCAATAAAACAAAGGTGCGTCACCGGATCTAGTTGTGAGTACTCACCTTAGCGAACCACGCATATGTTTACATAACGAATACGCCAAAATTGTATTTCAAATAGGTTGCAAAAGTGAAGAGAGGGAGGCACGTAACTAGATCCACTCACACAGACACGATTGATAAATTTCTGGAGCCCCCTCCTCTCCTCGCTTATGGCCACCTTCACCGAAAGAAAACTAGAACGAATCCATGTGCGAAAGGATTTAAAACTACGCCAACGTCGCTCGGCATTTTCCCACGGCACCTTCTCTCAGGAGAACGGCCACCGGGAGTCGTTCCTCCCAGCGACAGACAGGTGCTCCAGGAGCCACAGGTGTTACACGTCTTCACCGCATGTCCCCGGAGGAATACCCGCTGCTCTAGTGGCAGCACGTCTTTGGAGCGCGGGTTCTTCCGTCGGCGTTCTTAAGGCAACGGCGGATGTCTTGCCCCGTTTCTGGCGTCCACGCGACCTTGCTTTGTGTCACCAGCTGCTGGCCCCCGGACGGAGGGAGCAGGCGCGGACGCCCGTCTTGCGTGACCGTGAGAACCGCATTGTTTTTTGAACGTCGCTTAATTTCAGTGGCAAAGGCTATGTCCTCATGGGAATCGTCGGGTTGGGACTTTTCTGCAACGAAGAACGCTTGAAAACACTTTTTTGCGCTTTTTCGTCAGGTCTGACACCATGGCGACGTTGTCCGGCCGTGGGCAGTAGGTAAAACAAACAACACATGTCTGTCTTAAAGTCATTCATGCTCACCGCTGAATATTGTTCTCTGGAATTGAGTCTGCTAAGGAGGACAGCTTTTATTTATAGCAGCTTAGTAGTAAACTCTCCGGTGTGAGAGCCTTGCAATGCAACTGGTCGGGGCAAAAGTAGGAACTTCGTCAGAATATGTGCTGTAAGTTTTTTTTTTCGCCACCGGAGTTAACGTCGGAAAATAAATGGCTTAGCGGCAGGAAAGATGCCTTGTAATCATCCATAACACATACTATACGTGAAATGGGTGTGACTGTTTGTAAGTATTGTACACCATTCTCCAAAGTTGTTTTGATATATTGCCGAAGAACAACGTCTGCATTGATCCTGTCCTATCTTACCTAATTCTTCATGGCGGCTATCAGAATTTAGAGCACCATGTTATGTGATTTTGTTATTTTAACGTAATTAGTAGAAACATTTCGTCTGTAGGACGCTGAAATTGCAATGATATGATATCACGATATTTCTGTGTTTGTCTGCCTTTGAATATTGATGACGCTCGTCGTGTGTTTTGAAACTTCACTCCGAAAAGACGAAGTGTTCACGCCGCTTTAGCGACGCTGTGACAGCCCAGACAACTGGGAGGGTGACTGATGACTCCGGTGTTGTCGTAAATCTTCGAATCCCAATCAGCGTTTTGTCAACTCACGCAAACAAGATGAGACCTCCCGAAACAAAATCATGCCCGAAACAAGACACTGTTTTTCTCGACGACAAGTTCAAAAATTAGAACACGACCGCCGCTAATCTATGGGACTATTAAACAACAGAGAATGTTGAAAAAAGAAAGTCGTTAACCGTTGAGTTTCGAGATTACGTTTCTTCGAGACCAGACCAGTTGCAAGTATGCGGCGCACCAACTGACAACCGAGCAGCTGCTCCCAAAATCTTCAAAATCGTCCCGCGAACATCGATAGCAAAAATAAAGAGCAATCTAGAAACCAAACGATAACAAGAAAGGAAACAGGTGCTGGTGTTTTCTCTTCCCTCGTCCTCTCCGAAGATCTCACTCTCGATTCCCACGAACGCCGACACAACACAGAGACCACGTGACACTTTGATACCATTTACCCCCGCTCCCTTCTCCAGCTCTCCGCGTGGGTATACGGTATTTGTCTGTTGGTGCCGCTCTTGGGCTATTTGTCTCCGGCCCGAATGTTTGCCGGCTTTGGCAGTAATGGTCTGACGTTGCTACCACACCACCATATGCCGACGCAGAGGAAGAGAGGTCATAGGGCACCAGACTCTGTCCGCCTGTCCCATGTCCATTGTCTGAAGCGGCTCTCTTAATAGTTCCATATAAACGGCGCGATAAACACTGGCCGGATGCGCTGACAGAATTTCAGCACAAACGCCACGAGCCGAAATGGGGACGGGGGAGTTATAGACTACTGTCAACTTGTTGCGTGTGAAATGCCACATTTGTCCTGATACACCGAGGTTACCGCGAATTTTAACAAACTTCGCGCGCACAAGTAAAACGCATACAAGACTTAAGCGCCAGACAGTCACACACACGACGAAATGAACTAGTCGTACGACGGGTTGTTTGTTGAAAAGGTGCACATTTATTTGTGCACATCATCCTGCCCCCGGCACAGGAGCAACTAGAACAGTAGACGTCCAGTGACGGTGCACTTACGCAGTTTGTCTCCCCCTCACCCTTATGTGGTAGTGCGCTATGCTTTTTCATTTTCTTATGACTGGTTCAGCGATGATAGAACACGTACAGAAATATGACGATGGTGCACATTTGACGTTCTCTGATTAGTCCTACCAGAACTTAGTGACTTTGTTTTCTTGCGGATGAGGAGAACGTGGGTATCTGTCGCAGTGCCGAACGGGCGTCCCTGATAGACGAGGCATGCCCGCGCGCCCTATCATTCAAATACCTCCACGCCTGCCCCAAGCACACCTTGCCGCACGTCATTGGGATTTCATGAACCACTGATGTAGCACATTCACATGAGCTGAGTTGCGTGTTTCTTAAGCATACTCTTTGGTTTCTTTTTTTGTTGTTGTTGATTCTTGCGTGGAGACCCTACAGCTTTGACGGGGTGTGGGAAAAACGACGAGGCACCTCAAAGTGTGCGGCAGCTCTTTTTAGATTATGCGAAAGCTGAAGGACACACCGGGTGTCCCAAAATGTATTTACAACTTTGGTGACTAATATCTTGGGGAAAAAGGTAACAAAGGTGTGAAGTCCAGTAAAATGTTAAGGAACACCTGCGTTTGCTTAAACCACCTGCAGCACCTTTGTGCTCCGATAAGCTCTGCGATCGCTCAGGTTGATGCGGACATGCTGAGCCGGACCTGGGCGGAAGGGAGTATCTGACTTGACCATCCTGCGTGCGGCACGATGGAAACACTTACGGTGAACTTTGTTAAGTGACAGCAGGCAATAAATCTCTGCCTGTTCTATAACATTCTACTGCACTCCACAAGGACGAGCGAACGCAAGTTCGCCGTCATTAACGTGGTGGCATGCATGAAGAAACCGCGTGTGCCGGAGAGTGCCTGTGCAGCGGTAGAATGCTTTCCGTTTAATACGCGCGGCGTAAGAACTTAACGGCAGTGAAGCATCAACGTGCATTACGTACCGTGGGAAACGTACACACACGCACACGTACACACACACGGGCGGATAAGGAAAAGGAAACTGCGAGAAAGAGAGGACAAGGTCTACATTTGCGTGGCGCAACCATTGAAGCCTTCCGCGGAGACATCTGCTTCCCAGAGGGTCCGCAATCACATGTGAGGACAATCTGCGTCCGGCAAGGCACAGGAAACCGCGCCGCTTTCCTCTCGTTGGCCCTGCGTCGAGAACCGCGGTTTCATTCCCACGTATGTAAGTCTAAAACAGTTAGCGGGCACACGGCCTTGGAGCCACCAAGTACTTGCCCGTATGTGCAGCACAATTTCTGCATTCTTCCCTCAAGGATTTACGAATCCATCAAACCAAGCGCAAGTTGCATGAATAAAAGGATACGCGTTTTCCCTTTCACTTTGAGAGCCAGGGTTTCATTCAGCCGTCGCTGTAGGCGCTATTGTACTTTGTCAGTGCTATTGGAACGCTGGAGTCATGGTTGCGATACTTATTGCTTCTATATGCTGGGAGACTGAGCTCCGAAAGTGAAACGTGACGGTATCTTCAACGCTTGGTCCTTCAATGAGCATAGATCTCGATCGTTCCATATGCACCTGAAAAAGTTTGCGATAGAGACAGGACATAAAATCCGCTTTTAGCCGTGTACAAAGCATAGCTTTTGTGAATGCTTCGCAATATGTGTTTCTTCCTTAGTAGCCACGGTGTGACATGGTCGCATTTTATCATGCAATACATTGGACTTGTATTCCGGTAAAATGAAGCATTCTGAATTCATCTCAGCAGAATAAATGGTTGCTTTTTCAGCGTTATCGGAAGTAGTAGAGCTGAAGTTTTCAGAATTGCATTTTCTCTTATTCCAAACTTGTCTAATTGCGGTTCATTCCTGCTTGCAACAGATAAAGACACAACTAGCATCAAGCCTTCCACTCAAAATAACTTCACTCACGTTTCGATGGCGGGGAATCATGCGGCTCCATCTCTGGATTTATCACTCTGCTTAATTTTTCAGTTATCATGCCTTATAAGAACACTCTACAGCTCTGGCTGAAGCATTCGTCTACTATGAGTCTTGATCAAGATGTTTGGGAAGCAGTAACCACCCCATATTATTCCTCTTGTTTCCTGATATTAATCATACGGCTCTTGACTCTTATACTGGTGAGCTTGCATCGATCATATTAAAGAATGATTGCTAGATAGCTTAATTGAACTAACTCACATTGAGCCTTAATGAAGCAATACTAGCATCTCGTTATAGGTGTTGCACAGTCGATTTCCAAAATCTCCAGAAAAAAATGACTGAACGACCCGACCCGGATTACCTTCAAAACGTCGGGCTCCCTAGCACTACGCAGCGGAAACCAACTAAAGCAGTTTCTGTTACATCTCACTGGCAAAGCGGCGGGACACAAAAGGCAGCAGCTTAATAAGGCAAATTTACATTAGACCCACTAGGTCCCCACTCCACAGTTCGTGAGAATACACCCAACACAATCTCATTTTTTAAGAAAGACAATTTCTTAACAGCAAGACAGACTGTTTCCTGCTCCTCTGACCTCTTCTGGTTCTAACTCTTATCGGAAGTTCACTTATAATATCAACTCCGTTTAATATTACATCAGAATCTACCCTTCTCGCGATCAAAGACACAATATAATATGAACATACTATCGAAATTAATCTGTTGCCCGGTAATAACGGTGTTTAATCTCAGCGGACAGAACACGTGTTCCAAACGCTGTCGTCGACAATCTAATTGAACCAGATGACAAGCTAACAATGTACTCTGTCATGACATGATAGAACATGAGCTACGAACGTTGCTATGGTTCGAGCTAACTATGTTTAAGAAAATGTAATTTAAGCGAAACAGGTGCGAAGAGCAGAATAAGTGATAGCCAAGACATAGCTATTCCGCTATACCTTAGCAGTCAGACGGAAGCCGGCATTTCACAATTGGGCTCGCACATTAGGAAGTACACAATAGAAATAAGGACTTGCTGGTTCAAATAATTCAAGACAAACAAGTCGGGCAAATCATACAAAAGAAACCCTTTATACACCATGCAGTCTGAAACCGTGAAGTGATTTTCCAGCGCTAATCCCAGCTGGGAGCTCTAGGGATGGTCCCTCAAGAAAATGATCCATCAACTTGGCGGCTCGGATTAGGCCTCGTCTCCTTTGACGCACGATCAAACGCGCGGGAACTTGGAGCTCTGCCACAAAGAGCCGAGATGCCGGAGTCGGAAGAGGACTGACGTGCCGTTAAGATTGATTCAGGTTGAGGAAATAAGGCCCAAAGCTTTTCAGGAGCAGAACCTAGAACAAAAGGACAAAACGCCCAAGATTTTGCTGGACTTTTTTTTTTTTTTTGGTTATTTTCAGGGTCACTGCGCCAACCTGTTAGAAAGTAACTACTGATTCCATCGTCACGAACCAGTATTGATCCATATGCAAATCTGAATTTCCTGAATGTAAAGCTCCGTGACCCGTACCGCATAAGGTCCGCGAACCCTTTGTGCTATATGACGGAATGTGAGTCAGTTCTCTCCCTTTTTTTTAACGACTACAAAAAGTTGCTTGCCTGAGAACACGCTTCTGCCGATTAAGCAAATCCGCGCGTAATTTTTTTTTAATTTTGTTTTTGTTTTGGGTTTTTACGTCTGCATTATTACCGCAATTGTCTCGCCTTTAAAATGTTGATGAGGGGTAGCATAAAAAAAAGAAAAGAAACATATCCGTCATCGACATGGCGCGCGATTATGATTGATGGGCTCGAGATTGAATGGGGTGTGTTCGCTCCATGGAGGTCAATGCACCTTAGGCTGCACTTTTACCTGCGTGAGCTTTTGTTTGTTTGTTTTGTTTCAGTGTGTAGCTGATTTTATTCCTAGTAATGGCAAACCCGCATGCATCGAAAGAAACATAAGCCTTAGTGGACATTTATATGCTTGAAGACAAGCGAGTATTGGTCAACTCAATTGGTGGTTCCGTCGAGCTCCATTTAAAGAAGTTCGCATCAAATCGGGCTGCGTCCTTGCTATAGACTACACAGTAGAAAAAGAAGAGTGATTGGTGATTCCACAATTTTCGAATTATGTAGTTCGCTCGGTTTTTAACCATGTGCAAACACTAACACATGTTTCTGACGTCACGGTAAAGTGCTGGCGCTGACTGAGGAACTGCTCACACGCATGCGCTTCGCTCTTCGAGAAAATAAAGGTTCCTGCGCATGCTATAGTGCATACCGGTCCTGTGAGCAGATGCTCATTTTCAAGTGCACTGAGTTATTCTCTATAGACCATTTCAATCGTCACCTTCCATCTTTGGCTACTGAGTCGCGATATCTTAAACTAACGCTGTAGCTCTCATCTGCTAAATATAAAACGCCGCGAATGTGTCCATAACCCAGTGCCTTGCGTTCCTTTAATTATTTTCTTTTCGCTTTGGCTAATAAGCTCTGAAAAGGAGTACACCATGTACAGCTTGTGACAGCGGAGCCGTCTATCAAAAAAAAAAAAAAAACAACCTCAAACGTTAAAACGGAAAAAAAAAAAACTCAATTACCTCTTGACACGGCCAAGAAAAGGGTCTGCCCTACCGCCAGGCGTGCACCCTGCACTTCAATCCGGTCACACATGCAAGAGCAGGTGACGCCAACTAGATCGAGGCTGACTGCACGTGCGACAGTCTCGCGAGTTCCCGTTCCGCACGAGAGACGACGTCTACTCCCGTCACCCCTGTGGACCGTGGGGCCGAACCCGCACATGGCGGCAGATGCGGCGGTTTTCGTCCCAGAGCGCTGCCCGAGGTTCCGTGAGAAAGTCCCTCGACGTCGACGACGCAAATAGGAACGCGGAATGTGGTCGCCGTCGACGACTACGTGTCCCGTAAGAAAGTGTACACCGGAGGCCTTCAAAAGAAGGCAGTAGGCGTTCCTGAGGCTTTTCACTCTACGCAGATGACGGCATCAGCGACGCAGGCACACACACGCACGGTGAAGCCTACCAGCGGTGACACGAAGGCTCTATATTTTAACTTTATGCTCCTCACGTGGAAAGTGTAATTTCTGGACGATGCGGGTGTTTTTCGCTGGGCTAACGGGCCGCCTTTCCTGCATAAATATGTGAAAGAAAACCAATATGTGGAGACTTCAAGAAGCACTAGGTCGGTTCAAACTTTTTAAAAATTTCTCATTATAACGAACTTGATTTTGTTACATGAAATGGTGATCATGCAGGCGAGCTGTTGGGCGCTTATTATCGCCTCTCGTGACTCGCAATATGTGCCTTTCTATCTGGGCCTTTGTATCGGGTTGACGTCTCTTTTGACGGACAGCTTGTATCTGCCAACGTGATCGTGATAACGAGCTCCGTAAGCCATGTAAACTTTACCGGATCTCGTAGATTGAACTACTTGCTGACATTTTTTAAACCAGGTATATAACACCTAAGGGATGTTTTAATGGTTACAGAATTCGTTTTCGTTCTTTGATGTGTGAAAATCGATTATAAGGATGGTCATTGATTTCACATTGATGTCTATTTATCATAAGCGTAACAAATAACAGAGGTGTAGAAAATGTTTTATGTACCTTTAACGTTATCCAATGAATAAAAAAGGACACAAAGGAGGTGCTACCACTGACTCCGCACTCAACACCATTTTTTATATAATCAGCGGGAAAAAGTAAAAGTATAATGTGCGCACATAGCACACGAATATAATTGGCTGTTTAACGTTTCGGACCAACAAAATGGGACCCACAAACGGGAGCAGAGTTTCCGGCAACTTGTTTCTATAGAAAGTCGCGGTCTGCCAGCTGATTAACTAGCAACCTTGGCTCAGACTAACCTATGACTCACTCCCAGGAAGATTAGTTACCCTTCTTAACGTGCCAGACCTTTACCAGCTGTTCCCTCGAAAACAAGCGGACTTTATAGTTGGCGTCCCGTTGCGACATCAAAACAGATGGACAGCGTCTGTTCCCATAACCACGTGTCTTTAACGATTACGTGTCGCGCATTTCCGCAGTCGGCTGCAACACACAACAAAGGACGGCCTTAACGGGCCAGACGATAACCAAGCCAAACGCAACCAGCAGAACAACTCGACACGCACGAGGAAGTCTGACCAACTTCCTCTCGTCTGGAAACCTTGAGACGTCCCTGCCAATTTAAACCAAGGTTGCGTGCCTCTCTCAAATGAGACCACAGTTCCCAGCACGCAAATCATTACTAGGTTTTGATCGAATCTTCCAGGATGCTTCGGTTAATGTAAACAAGCCGTTTAAAAAAGTGGATAAATATCCCTGGAAAAGGGGAACAAGTGGGACAAAGCACAAACACAAATCTCCAAACACAGCTAGGTGACTCTTGCGCGGCCGAAAAATCCGCCGGATCTGGTGCCGAACCACAGACCTCTCCATTTCCGGTGGAGCGCTCTACCAACTGAGCTAACCAGGAGTTGGACGTCAGTAAAGCAAACGGGTTTTATCGGCTGCCACCAGTCTAACACCAACACGAGCGAACGGCCTGCATTTTAAGGTAATGGTGATCATAGGCGTACACTACAGGGGTGCATCGAAGCTCGTGCCCCCCCCCCCAATAAATACCGGAGAGGGGGGCAGCCCCCCCCGGGCCCGGGCCATGATCCCTACCAAGACGCTGTTTACGTCCCATGTAACGAGCTTCTAGTAGCGGAATGTAAACAAAATAACGCCCACGTTGCCTTTATTGGCAAAATACATGGGCAATAGAATCTCAGCGTGCTTTCGTTAGTTTCAATCTACAGTTCTGGCGAAAAGGTAACGCGCAGCACCTCCCCCCCCCCTCCCAAGGAGAACTCAGCCTGCCCCGCCCCGGGAAAATGGAAAGTCTACGTCGCTGATGGTGATAATGCAATTATTGCAAAGGTGCAAGCGTGTTTGACATGAATGCGGATAAAAATCCCTGGAGAAAGGGAACACGTGGGACAGAGGAGAAACACAAATCTCCAAACACAGCTCTCCTGACCATAGAAGGATGCTTGAAAAGCACACTTTGTTGGGAGCGTCGACTATTCAAAGGATAATCAGTTGGTAAGGTGACGAAAGATAAAAACGGGGGGGGGGGGGGGGGGGTACAAGCATTCCAAAGTTTGGCCAAGATATTTTGTATTTCAGTAAAGTTAAGGGCACGCTTCTATGATTCTATGGTACGGAAGCAGTAACTCGTCTCGCTTTCGGGACAAGCATAATGCATGCACAAACTAAAACGATATCAAAATTTGTCGGCAGGCACTGCGGAAGTTTTATTTCTAAAATCCACTTTCCCTCGGATCAAAAAATGATGCCACAAAGAACAAAAAAGAAAAGTTTACTTGGGTACAACTGCCACGCCAACTCCCTCAGCAAAATATACCGCCTCGTCGACTCAACAAAGTCTGATCCAAATACAATGTATACCCGCACAGACGAGATCAATGAAATCATTCCAAAGAAAATGTACGAAAAAATTATACAATTGTATAGTGCGTTTACGGAAAAATTCCACAAAGTACCGCCTCCAAAAACCATTCACTAGCCCCCGATCAATCATAATAAGAATTTTTTTTATCTTTCTTTATTTTGAAGAAAGAAAGTAGTGAGCGTGTGTCACAAAACGCATCGTCACCAGAGACTCGCCGGAATGCAGGAAGCTTACACGACCGCGCCAAGGCTTGTCGAGAACCACTTCCTAGAATCGCAGGAAACACGGCTCCATTGAAAGCGTGAGAAACGTGTGTGGTTCAACGTAAGCTTCGCGTATTATGCAGCGATCAAGGCCATCCTCACTCGATTGCATGCGATGTGATACCATCACCAAACGTTTCTGCACGACCCGTAACATACCTGCACACCTAACCTACAAGTCAAAATCAATGTATGATACCCTCAAGTTCAAATCAAAGTTTTAAAAAAATGATTTGTCGACCCTGGGTTTTTCCGCAAGGAAAAAGGAAGCCTTGACTGAATTTGGTACGGAAGTATCATAAGTTCGCGTTTACTTCCTCAAACCGCGGGGCGAGCATAAACCCTCAAAATATCCAGTATCTAAAGTAAAAATAAATCCTAGTGCCACTGTAACCAACCCTGAATCGGGCTTTAAATGACGTAAACTGAAAAAAAAAACAAAAAAAATTGAATCGGTAGCAAGTTTAACTTAAGAAAGTCCAAGACCAAGGTCTGTTTCCTCTTTTCCGTCCTTCCTCATTCTGAAGATTTTGGCCTTGCAATTTCTTCACCTACTCTTGCTCTAACTTCCTCTTTCGATCGGGAGCCTAAAGAACGTATTTCCCTATTACTCCGTCCCCCTACCCTCTCTCTCTCTCTCTCTCTCTTAATCTTCACTGCCACGAACAATAAAAATCATCTGTCTTCCGCCTAAAAAAAAAATTGTAAACGAGACGTAGAAGTAAAAAAGTATATCCCGGTGTTTACGAAACCGCGGTTCAAGGGTCTGCGTTTCTACTTTTCTGCAACCGCACCAGGAAGCAGAAGAGGAAAGCGAAGACGCGATTGCCCTTGAATCATGAATTTTTCTCAGGCTCGAGTTTGAACCTCCGACCAAGGACATGACCTTCCGATCGATTTGGGGGAGGGGGATACGGAAGTTCCTACGTAACACTTCCCCGTAACACGGAAGCTAAAAGGAAACTAACATCCGGACCTCCCTTCGAAGTCACTCCAAGGGAAGACCCGAGTTAAAGAATATGTACGCTTTATCTGAGCACCAAACAAACATAAATATAAAACATTAAAAATGTGCCGCGCCAAAAGCCAACAACGGTTTTTAACGTCGCGCAGGTGGGTGGTTAGGTAACTTCCGCGAACCCGTAGTGCGCTATCGTAATAGTTTGAATAGTCAAAAGCGGCACAATAAACTTGGAGAGAAAAAGCGAAGGTAAGGAAAGCGATCCTTTTGTTGCTCCACTCGGTGGGAGCGTAGGGCAAGTTTCTACATCTGGAAGTAAATGTTGGGTGGTGTTTTTTTGTTTCTGTTTTTCTTTCTTAGAAAACATAACAGCTAAAGATGGTAATAATGACGCATAAAAAACGTGCCCTCCCCCTCCCCCTCCGCCGTGATGGGGCGGTTTCTTCCTGTACCTGTGTCATAACAAAGCCCATTCAGAAGGAGTCCTCCCTGGTGAGACGTGGCTTCTGGCTATATGTGTCATTCTTGTGGAAATATTTTGCTGAAGTGCGCCAGGAAAAATGGTAAAGAAATTCCAAGCGCTAGGAAAGTAGGGAGAGTTTGTTGAAGCGAGATACGAGCAAGTTAGACGCGAAAAAGAAGAAAAAAAAAGGATGTCGCTAAATTTATGTTTTCTTTTGTAAAGTTGTCGTCTGCCGGCTGTTGTTAATAGTACGTCATAATACGAGATCATATGACGTTTAGCAACTCCGCACTGCTCTTTATCGTTTGCTGACACAACGTGAAACGTCGCTTGGGCGTTGAAGCACCCCAACGCGGTGCATGTGCAGTGAAAGCCAGCGCCGTAGAACCCAGAGGTCCTGGGTTCATCTCCAACTCTGCCTGGTTCGACTTGGACAAACATGTTTTGCAGACGTAAGGTTGTGTATCACTATATGACAGAATACTATTGCAGACCGACTTCACAGTATGATTGTATAATATTGTTGAAATGTTAATATTTTTCTGTTTTTTTTTTTTTTTTTACTTTTTCTTTATTAAGTTATTCTTTGGTGACTTCCAGTAAGTTCACTGGTGTCGCCACCCTATTTCTCGTATCTCTGCTACCTGACTTCCTAAGTGATATTCTTTTGCAAAGGTTTTGTAACCTGCGGGTTTCCTACTCTCGGTTATTGAACTGCTAAACGTTTTTATTAATTATTCAACGCAGTTTCTAGGCGATGAATCATGGAAAATTTTCTAGGTTCCTTCGCCAATTTTTGTTTCCTAAATTGTGCCAACTTATTAGGGCATGAAGATCGCTCATATGACTTGGCTCTACTCGATGAGCCATTGAGAAGCTAATATCCAGTCAACTTCAATCGCTCTCGCAGTAACCTTCTAGAAGACTTAGAATATTGGCAAACTTTAGAAGTTCAGGAGGCTCACTTTTGTTCAGTTGTTCTTCAATGCAGTCTCGTTGAACTTCGTACCTAAACTCTTTGAGCGTTAGTCAATAAATTATATTAAATAAGAGCCGTATGGAATTCTTCAAAGCTTGCTTTCGCTGCAATGATCCAGCTTCCCCGACAGACAGTACATGCAGCAGGAGGCACAAAATAACTAGACACCCACGCGCTGAAGGCGTCGTGATACTGTCATCTCGCTTGAGTTATAGTTAGGCCGTATAATTTCTGATTTTAACCGGAAAACACTGATAAACATCCGCCGGTGTCGAAAATAAAAATCGGCTAAAACCAAAAAATACCGTTTTTTTTTGTTTTGTTTTTTTTTGGGGGGGGGGGGATAGTTTTGTACAAGCGGCAGATTTTTTCACCGAAAAAAGTCCTATGTAATCGTTCGTCAAAATCGTTCTTTCGTGTTTTTTTTTTTATTTTTGGTACGGTTGCTGTTTTAGGCCTTCCAAGGTCTCTTAGTAATTGAGATCTGTTTTTTTCTGTCAGTGCTGGTTACTTTGACCTTCAGTTTATATCCACGCGACAAAAGTCTCTCCGCATTGTGTTCTTTTGTAGATTGCCCCATTGAAGGTTGCCCTCCTTTTTTATGGACCCTAGTTGGGTGGTTTGAAGTGTCTTTCATGTTGTTTGGGCAGAAGACAGTTTTCCTCCAAGCCTCATTTGACATTTTCGGACTTCCCGTGTCTAGCGCAAATGTAGCGCCCGCGTTCCCAAAATTGCAGCGTCGAAAACAGGAGGAGCGGACGGGAATGACAGATGCTAGCCTTTGAATGCATGCTTGCATATATTACAATAATGACGTGTGAATAACACTGTGTATCAGATATAGATAAAAGAATAACCATTTCTCGTCTTGATTGTTCGTTCCTATTTGCGATTTTTTCCCTCGATAAAAGCCGTTTTAAGTGTCTGCAGGAGACATTTTACCGAAATGCACTGGTATTTTGGAAAAAATAGACACCGAAAAATATCCGCCGATTTTTTTACATAAATAAACACCGAAAAGTGTACGGCCTGGTACAGCGTCGACGTCGACGTTCGTTATTTGTTGGTTTTGTCTTGAGTGTCTTTGTGCAGACACTGCGGCCTTCCAAGTAGAACAAAGTGAGTTCTGAAATAAGGGCCGACGTGGGTTTCTCCTGGGCATCCCAAGTGGGTCCCATGTCGGTTTTGCAAGTCAGGCACAAGCAGGGCCTTCTTGGGTAGCACACATGGGCCACCACCCCGTAGGGCCCACAGGGGGCCGACGTATGCAGACTACATGGGGTACCCTCTGGAACCTTATCGGGTTCGGGGGTTATTTAACGATTGCCCTACGGTGTGGGGTATTGCACTGAAACCCAAATTGAGCATGCCTCACTTTTCCCGTGAGCCTACTGTAAAAAGTGTTACCATTTTGATAGATCAATAAAACTTCTCGAGCAATACTCCTCCAAAATTGGGCAATTCAGGTGTACGAAATGGAAGAGAAGATGGTGCACATTTCCATATAAAATCCTTTTTGACAGGTAACCGGGATGCATAGCCAGCTTGAGCCGGCTACAGACACCGAGGTTTAGAAGATATACGAATCTGTCTGAGTCTCCCTCAAATAGAATACTCTGCGTAAAATATCGTACCCCACGTGAAACGGCCATCTCAACATACGCGCTGAGAGTAAGCTGGTAATAAGGTGTTGCAAGCCTAAAATGTCTTTATTACACTTAAAATTACAACCATCTGTGATGGTTGCAATTTGTGCTCTGTGGAACAAGCTGCCTGATGACATTGTTATTCTAGTAAATACAGATGATTTCAAAAGACGCGCTGAAAGCGCACGACCTGTGTGCCGGTTGTTCAATTGTAATGTATTTATGTCAGTTTTCATTATTATTTTGTAACCCCCCCCCCTTTTTGTAAAGCCCACAAATGGGCATTTTAAGGGTAACAAAATGAAATGAAGTGAAATTCCGTATCAAATAAAGCCGCTTTCCTATGTTGAATTTCCAGAACTAGCAGTAAATATTCTCAGTACTCAGCGGGAAGGGCCATTTTGGGAGTTGCGCAAGTAGTCCAACTTGGATATGCCCACGCTTTACCCCGTTAATGCCCACGCCCATGCTAACCCTGTCCACGAGGAGCCCAGGTGGGACCCACGGGAGCATTGATGGGCACCCCAAGTTGGGCATGCCCACCAGGTGCCCCCGTGGAGACGACCTCTGTTCCAATTCTGCCCCCATATAGCCGAGGTATACAGTACCCACGGTGGAATTTCACAGGGATCCAAAGTTCGGCATATGCCCCCGTGGAACCCAACTCTGTGCTACTGCTAACTCAGCACCTGTGTAGCCGAGGTGGGACCCACGGGGGTATTGCATAGGCAACAGAAACAGGTTTGCCCACGCCAAACCGACGTGGGCACGACGGGGATATTGGAGGGGCTGCCTCTAGCACACTTTGCCCACGTGCCCGGAGGCCCGCCTTCATGTGCTACCTGGGCACGCGCACCGTCAAAGATGACGCCGGTCTCGAGCAGATCCCAGGACGTCGACGCTCCGCCTCCCCCTAACCCAGAGCGACCATATCTGAGGACGTCTTCCACAAAAGAGAGAAAGCGGTGCGGCTTTTTTGATGGCAGCCTATGGCTCCATTAGCCGCGTCGATAACATCGTCCTGGGAATGCGGAGAGAGGACCCTCGAAGACTGGCCAACAAGGGCTCCTGCACGAAGCGAGCCGGGCCGCCGGGAACCCATTAGAGTCGCTGCCCCTGATCTCTTTCCACTCTCGAGTAGCGGCAGAGAAGCGCCGCACTCTGGACGATCTGTTTGAAAAGGTGTGCCGACGCCACGCGGGTACAGGAACCCCAAACGGGAGGTGAAGGTACCACGAACGTCTTAGTTTCGAAGGTGACCTTGATACTTCAAGAGGCTTCCAAGAGGCCTCTGAGAACGCTTTACATTATTCGTCAAGCGCGCAGTTCGTCCGGCGATCTTCGCGTCCGGTCGACTCAAATCTTCTGTCTCGCAGCAGACAGCCCTAACGCTCATTTCTCATTTTATACCCTGATGATTCTTCGAAGAGGGATCTGGCTTCAACATGGTGACCTGGAGCCTGCAGCAGCAGACCCCTAAACCTGCGCCTCGCGGACGCCGTTTAAAGGCACTCGCGTCATCTAAGAGTACGAGCCCAAGCGTCGTTGTCACATGGAAACAAATAAATGTGGCAAATAGTTTACGCTTCTAAGATAGTTATGTTATACTTCATATAATGTTGTAAAGAAATGGCTCATCGCGAGGTTCAATTCTATTTTCTCTGAGGGCTTCAATTCGAAATGTCAACGATTATGCGGAACGCCATCGAGCTAAGTGTGCAGCGATCTCCAAGGCGTCTTGCTTACGGATTGATCAGTCTTGTCTACTGTCCAGGAGTAACAAAGGGTTGGAAAAACACCTCGTTGATTGTCGACACATATGTAGAGTACATGTAGGTTTGGAAAAGCTGAACTGCATTTATAAAAAACCTCAAAAACCGACAATTAGTAATTTTATTAATGGAACAATACCCTATATGATCCACAGTTTGATCGGTGTATGCTGTGGAGTGTATCAGCAGGTCAGTAAATACTGCAATAGATTTTAGGATATCTTGAGAGGTGAAGAAATCAAACAGAGGATGGAGGCCTTCTGTTTCCATTAGGCGAAGTGCTCCGGTGCAATCGACGCTTTGATAACAAAACGCCAACAGGTAGCTTCGCTATGTTGACACGTGAGAAAATAGCATCGCTGAAAGCCTGGCTATCGCCTCCTAGTCTTACGGATTCAGGAGTCCTATCGAGGGAGAGCAGCGTAGAGTGGCGTATTCCCACAAACTAAACTAATGTGAAAACCTAAGGTCATACCATATCTTCAGAAGGCTGGTTGAGCAGATTTTACGTGCCCTGTTGTGAAACTGCCCTCGACCGCTGTTATCGCTTGTTTTGTGGAAGCAAATGACATCAGTTCTAAATCCAAAAAAAAAAAAAAACTTTTTTTTGTTTGTAAAATAGGCAATTATTTATTTGTCAAATATAACAATTTACTCTCTTCGACTTGGCATTACGACGCTGAGCTGAACTCAAGCGCCCTGAACCATTGCTAATAAAATCGCGAGAACTTCACTTCAGAAGTACAAATACGTAGTATGAACTCTACAGGCCGTTATGCTATTTCATTAAATAACCTGAAAAAAACAGTATTACAAAGCACTTTAAAAAGTGAAATGTTGCAAACCCAATGCAGGTGTCCGTAATAGAGTGTCCCATCAACTACTACCAGGTACACATTGTTTAGTATTGATTAGTTTGACTGAAGTATGAGGACACATGCCGTCGATGGATCTGTTCAATTCTTCACTGAATCTTAAACCTAGACCACGGAGATAACCAATAGAAACATTCCTCTCAGTGCCAACACGCAATATCCGAAACCAGAGGAGAGTATGGAGAGTCACGTCACAAACCAGGGCATCCATTTTGAAGTCTTCATTAACCTGATTTCAGCAGACTGCGGGATTAACATGAAAAATAAAACACTTTATGTAGTAATTAGTAACTGTAATAGTGCGTGTTTTTTAACCGCAAACCGCGCATACAGTAGCGATATGAGTTAAAGAAATGACAGTGACAGTGACGTGACATCAGGGGTACACCCGGTAATAAACCACGTCTTTGAGTGGTCAGCACGGACCAGCGATCAATCTCAATCCTACACAAGCAGGCGACCAGAAGAAATGCTTAAGATCTCGACACTTTATGGACTTCCCACAATGAACCTTCATGCTACGTAACCTTGCGAGCAGCGCCATAAAAAATGCACCTTAGCACACTCCATCCTTCAGAATTCGCTCCGCTCACGCTTCCACGAGCATTACACATGACGGCTGACCTTGACCAATTCCCTGCCGCCACACCTTTCATTTCTCCTTCTCCCGCCTGCAAGCGACCAATCACGAGAGAGGGCGTCAAAAACGAACCACCACTAGATGATAACATCCTGTAAGCATCCGCCTTTTTTTGCCGGTCTGTTGTAAGCGACGGACAGCTGAATAGTTAAATGCAGCCGAACGCGTCAATCATCACAGCTGACAGAGCACGAAGAACACAGGGTACGCGTGTATTCCCTGACGAAAACTAAAACGCTGGTAGTTTTATGGCTTTGTAATAATTAAAAAACAAACGAAAAAAATGGAAGAGGGGGACGGGAGAGAAAACGGAAAGGAAAGTCGTGTTCAATGAAGACAGTCGGAGGAAAGAAGCCGAAAGTTTGATCGATGCGAATCCATCTTGTGTCCACCCGTCCCGTTCCGGGAACCTGCGGTCACGTTGTTCAGCCCCGCCATAAAAACCATGCGATGCGCGCACACGAGTGCGCATTTAAGTGCATGACACCCGCAACTGCAGAACGCACACCCTTCTTTGTTGCACGTGTGCGGACGTGTTTTTATGTCTTTATGCATACCTGACCTCCGGTATATGATGGATGGGAGAGCAATAGGTGACTGCCCGTCCTTTTCTTCCTCTTTGTTTTCGTTGCTTTAACTTTTTTAATTTTTTTTTTGCTGCATTGAGGAAACGCGGTATGGATTTTCGCTTTCCTGATTTACGTTTGGCTTATTCTCGTCGTGACTTCTTCTGACTGTGGCAGCATGCGTTTCCGTAACCATTAAGTAAGATTTTTTTTCTGCAGCGGTTTGGGTGTGACCCATGACGTAACCTTCAAGCAGCGAAATTGTCGGTCAACGCCCATGGCCTGCCTACTCGTTTTGTTGGAAGAAATGGGAAGACCTCATTGAGCTCTGCAGGCTAAATCACCAGATACACTTTCAGAGGATTAGCAAAAGGTGGAACTGAGGCCTCTGTGAATATCTTCAGCAGCCCTGTACCTCAACCAACTGCCTGATGTAGACCTTTTCGTGTACTCTCGTCCCCAGCCGCTAATAGGCCATCGGTTGGCGACGAGAAAATATTCAAATGCTTCAAACTGCAAATGATAAAAAATATAGGAGGCGAAACGAGAATGTGTGACGTTTACGATATACATGCCTCTATGGCATGGTAACGGCAAAACGACTTTTCGCCTATAGTGGAAGAGACGACAATGCAGATGGCGGAGCCCTCGTGGAAAATGTTTACACCGACCGAACAGAACAACTCGAGTTGCTTTTCTAATCTATACTTGTTGTGACCTATAGTCGGTCATTCAGCATTTACAGGTTAGCGGTAAATTATTCAAGTACGAAACACGATGTAGCTCTCAGAAAGGTTCAGCCGGTCTTTTAGTGAATAAAGTTTCCGGTCTTGTGTGATGTTCAATAATATAAAAATTATACCAACGTAAGGTTTGTTATCGAATTTTTCTTGTTCTGACTTACATAACTTTATGTTGTTGTCACTCTGCTCTCCGTCCATGCAAGGACTCAGTCGTCCACCGAAACATTTGATAAAAAGCTCACACGCCTAAAAACAACCTCCAGATAATATTGACCCGCAAATTTGACTCCTCTAAATAAAATAAACAGACACAAATATTGGCATAATTAAACTCAAAACGTGCTACTATAGCGCTGTCAGACACAACTTTCACGTCTCAAGCACCTCCCTGCTTCCCTCGGCCCCCACGCACACACTACACAAACACACCACTAAGAAAAGGAAGTAACGTGAGGTTAGAAATCAGAAGCTCTACGATTAGGGTCCACAACGAGATATATTCTCTCCTGAAACGTACAAAAGTGGCTGGATACTACAGGCACCGCTATTACGGCTCTTAGGTAACCGAGGAGTCCCGCAGAACATCGAAGCCGGGTGCATCCAAGATTCGATTTCACATCGCATCATTCCACCCGCTAAAGGTTGGAGGAAACCCCCATAACCAAAGCACCGTAAGCAGACACGAGAAAAAGTAAAAGGACGACAACTCTCAGTCTCACGATTGCCTGATTCGAGGGAGGGGGGGGGGACGTCACCGCCCGCGTCCTCGCCCCACGCAAGTCGAGTTCAATTCGATACAGACGCCCGTCTGCTCATTCAACGCACACCAGCTTCCCCAGCCTACCTAGGCTTCGAAGTAGACAAAGAAAGCGGCATACGGCAGACGCGTAACTTCCATTCCTGAGAGTCTGAATGTGCATAATAGCACTGTTCTCCTCCTCCCCAAACCCCCCAAATAACCCCAAAGAGCAGATTTTTCGCCATTGTCAGTACCGCAAAGCGCGAGCCCCCTACTACACGAAAACTGAAAAATGAGAACCCTCTGCTGTTACCCCCTAAAAATGTTCCCACTCTCGACGACAAACAATATAACCGTTGGAGGAACGCAGACGGCCGGTCGCCCAGCTTTCCTAGTTGGCTCTTCGTCGGCGACATCGAGCAGCCACCGGTCCGAGGTACGGGGTCGGAACACGGGGATGAAAGATTCACACTTGTCCTCCAACCCCTCCCCCTCCTCAAGAGGTGGTCCCCTCCCGTCTCCCCCTCCGGCCACCAACCCCGCCACTACTACCATCTGCGCCCCCTACCGTCCCGCGGACGAATTAAAAAGTGTGGAAGTGGCTGGGGGCAAAGGACACAATTCGTACGGCTCGCTGTGAACTGAAACTGCCCGCTTTTCCCACAGGGTAAACCTGGGCAAGAGAGACAACAGTGCGTCTGACCGCCACGACAACGCTAAAACGTCGTCGACTGTTTTGTCTGGTGGTTGACGTCTCCTCTAAACCTATTACCCCTTCGACTGAGCAACATGGTCCTTGCTTGCGTCATTATTGGGACGACAACGTTGTGTTTAGGCCCACAGGTGCAGCTGTTGCCAAGCGTCTTGCTACAAACAAAGAAGAAAAAAATTAACCAAACAACTCACACCGTGGGTCGCAAAATTCACGAAACTATACCGAGAAGGAAAAAGACCGGTCATTCATATGCAAGCAGGAAATAAGCTTAGAAATCGCCAGACTGGCATGAGATGGCAGAGCACGCACTGGGATCATGCTAACTGGCTGTCGTGTTGGTGGATTCAAGAACCAAATTGATTCTTTAAACGAATTAAGCATCAAATACACCTTTTTTTTTTTTGAGTTTTGGTGAAATTTATGCTCGATAAATATGCATGACAAAGCAACGTAATGATATGTTTGAATTGTCAACTTTATCAAAGTGTCAACCGTCGAATGTTGAATGTAACCCCTCCGCCATTGTGTATATATAGTATGTTTTTAAAATACTTCGTAATGTCCATGAGAGTTACCTGGACGTCCGTGCTTCCACACAGTGTATTAGTGCGATACCTTTTTCCAAAGCGTGCAGTGCCTCTCACGCTATCGGTAGGCTCTGAAAGGGTTGTCGCGGAGCCATCAGCACACGGCAGCGTCGACGGAGGCAACGTGGACGAGGGAGGAAGGCAGCGAGGCAACAAACCAATCCGCGCCTTTCTGAATAATCAAAAACATGTTGGGTAATTAAAAAAGCGAGGCATAACAGTTCGTTTGCGGCAGCAAATAGCGAAAAAAAAACGAGTGACCAACAGAATAACATCATAACACCCATCTGAGATGGAGCATATTCCGCGTTCCGAGGCGAGCTTTGGCGTCCTCGAGGCGTCCTCGAGGACAACCCAAAGCTTGAAAGTGGGGTCCGGACTTTTATAATATCAACAAGATTTAAAAAAAAAAAAGCGAAGGTAATAGTTGGGGTTCGTGCGGGGTCCCTGCAATCCGGCCACGTTACGATAGAGGACCCTGACCCGATTTGATCGGGAGTGATTTCGGCCCAGATCAGTTCGTTGGCCTTTCCCGCTTCTCGCCTCCTTTCCGAAAGCCTTCACAACAATGAAACCCTTCGGTGGGAAAAGTCTGCGTGCCATAATCGAACCTTTTCTCCTGCTCTTACTATAGACGTTTGTAAGCAGCCGCCTTTCGAGAGCCAGCCTGGCACACCATGGATGGAAAACGCTTTGTTTCGGCGCCAGCCCGGAAACCGTGGGTACGCCTCAGCAATGCTTGCCTATCAGCCGATCTGCCCACTCTACAGTCGTGTACGTTGTTACTGAAGAAAGAAAGTAATGGATTACAGTGACAGAATACTTTGTTTGAAAAATGTTACTGATTACAATAATTAATTACTGCATCACAAAAGTAATTGAGAATTACCAAAAAGTAATTGATTACTTTTCACGTTAATTTTTAATGTTCTTAAGAAAACAAAACTGCAGTGATATCTCAAAGTAATTACATTTTGTTTCTTTTTGTCATTCACATCCTGTTAAGCTTCAACAGCAGTTGTCGTTCGAAGTTCTCGTCAGTCACCTTCCCCACTTTTTCCTGGTGAAGGCGTCTGCCGCGACGCTCAAGACCCTCTCGACGTGAGGCGCTTGAGGGATAAGCGTTGTTGTACCGTACAGATACTTTGCGTGCCAGTTCGAGGTCGAGCAGTGTTCCGACAGACGCTTCCGAGTCCTCTGGGAAGCGAAGCGCTTCACTGTTGCGACCGCCTGTTGCAACCGTCTTAGGTGGGGGCAGTGAAAATACTGAAAATGTGGTTCGTGGACAGATTCTCCGGATTCCCGTACACAGGAAACGAGGCGCTCTCCACAGCTGGACAGACAAAACGTCGATGAGCGTGTCGACATTCTAATCCTCCTGGAAGTATCTTTTTTTTTTTTTTTTTGGGGGGGGGGGGGGGTTACGTAGGGGTTTAAAAAGCGCCCAACGTTGGTGCAACATATACGTGCGAAGCACGGGCTGACATAGCGATTTTTTACGGAAAAAAAACTCAACTCAATACTTTTAGTAATCGTCACTACCTGTCAAGGTTCCTAGACGGGCATTACAAACGGGGCGTTGGCGACATCCACCAGGTGCTGCTTGCTAATCGATTAATTCGTTTCAAAATTCCCTTCCGTGTCTTTTTTAACAAGAGATTGGTGTGTCCGACGTGATACTGCTCCCTTGAACAGATATAGACCAAAAAATAAGTGCCGGAATTTTGTTGTAGTATCCCTTTAAGAGCCAGTGGTTGCTGCTATAAGGGCTAAGAGTGAGGTCGTAATAAGGTCATCTCACGGCGAAGGGAGGGAGGGGGGGTAAGAATTGAAGGAATTGAGAAAATGCATAGATAAACTATAACAAATTGATAAAGAAATCGAATGATGCATTCATGGAAAAGACCCAAAATAAAGTAAATCTAAAAGGGCAGTAGAATCACTTATATCTATTCTAGTAGGCTGGATCGTAGATCGAGGCTTGTTTGCTGAGGTCAGGTGGCACCACTGGAAGCCATTGCATGACACCAGCAAATGCATTGTACTCTATGGGAAAAACGTGGAAAAGTAAGATTTGTTTCACATTTTCATCATACTTTGGACAACTCAATGGCAATAATACTAAGATAATGAGGTGGAGCTAGTTGGATATGCATGATATTAAAAGTTAAATAGCGCAAAGCGTTAGACAAAGGACAGGGACAGAACATGTAGACGCCATTTCTGAGTCAGCGCTTGTCCTGTCTACATGTTCTGTCCCTTGTCCTTTGTCTAACCTTTGCACTATTTAATTTTTAAAGTCAATGACAAGCAATACTTCCAACACTAAAGTTTTTTTTTTTTCGGGGGGGGGGGCGGGGGACTTTTTTATTCTTTGACTTCCTGCACGGGCCCCACGAGCAGCAGTGGAGCCACGCCATCACGCAAGCAGCCAGAAAGGTTTGCGTCGACGTCAAGGGTTGCAGATTGCGTTTGAGGCATCATTTCTGTTCCTAAATCAAAGCAGACTAATGAGAAATCGTATCTTGCTCGCTTAAGTAACTTCTCAGTCTTTTTAAAACATTCTCATTAGAAACTGTGTTCGCGTTGCGAGTTACTTTAAGCAAAAACGGGAGTTTCCAAGCATGACGACATAATTTTTTCCGCTAAACTTAGCGGGGAACTTTTTCCGCTAAATTTAGCGGGGAATTTCTCCGCTAAATTTAGCGAGAAATTTACCCATAATGCAACGCGCGGTGATGTCAAGAGTAGCGTCACTTGCGACCCTCATGACGTCGCACGTGACGTCACGTGTAACGTCATTATAGGAAACGTCCCATGATGCTACGCGCCGTTACACCGACCGCGACGGCGACGCCGCTCAAGCCGGAAACGGGCGCCTACAGAGCTGCGCTCTAAAAGAATATATATATATATGTAGAGAGAGAGAGAGGGAGAGAGAGAGAGGAGAGAGAGAGCGTTTTAAAGTGAGTGAAATTCCCAAAGGTGGAACGAGAAATTAGGGTGAGAGGAGCGGGATATAGTTCATGGCGGGAGTGTTTCTTCTCTTTCTTGTCTCGTGTCTGTTAGCTGGAAATGAGTCGTCGAGGAAAAAGTAAAGCCGTGGCGATCCATCTCGAACGTGCGATTCGCGAAGAAATATAGGGGGGAGGGGGCGAAAAGAAAACGACGTTCAAAACGGGAATATAAGACAATAATGAGGTGGCTAACCTCTGAAATGAAAGCGAGAAGCAAACCATATTAGTTGGGATAATTGCCAGCGCCGAAACATTGATTGATCACATGGTCTTTGCTAGCGTACCATATTCGGGTCACTTTATATTCTTTTATTTTGTGGTTACGTTGGAAACATTTGGGGTAACAGAGAAAAAGCAAAAAGCTGCATGATTCTGCTTGTCTCGGCGTTCGCCCTTGTTGTTTGTTTTAGTGTTAAATTTGCGAACGAGCCAAACTTATAGAATGTTCTTCCTGTTGAATCTTTACAGCGAGAGCCATGAAGACGACGAAAAGGAGCAAGCTCACCGTGTTTTGTCATTCGTTCGATCACGAAGTCAGTCGCCATTAAATCATGAACAACAACAGTCGGTCTCTGCGAGTTCTTCGTGCCGTGGTTATGAACCCAGGATTTATATTTACAAGCGCACGGTTCATTTCACCGGATTTCGCAGAGCGTGTATACTATGCGGCGCCAGCAGTACAGGATGGCAAAAACGCTCTTGTGATACCAGTCTTGTAGCACTATTAATCCAAAGAAAAGTAATCGATTAAAAATACCATTACTCTTGATTAAAAAGTATTCAACTAGATTCCTTGATTACTTGGAAGAAAAAGTAATTTACTGTTACTTAAAAAAGTAACCGTTAGTTCTCGGATTATTTCAGATTTTCAAAACGGAGTGGTTTTTTCTTCTGGGTTGAAAACGGGCATTTCGTATACTGTATACTACTGGGCTAGAATCATCGGATTACAAAATACTCATCTTCTAAATCCCTCAAGAGAGCGTTTTAGGGAACCTTTTGTGCACATCCGATACTGTACGGATGGGCCTGCCGGTACGCACTGCGCATGTGCGAGCCTTATGCAGTAGAATATGCCCAGTTTAAAAGTATTTTTTTAATTGCACAATTTATTAGTTTAGTACATTTTATTCTTACGTCTAACGGTGTCCTCTTAAATACTTTGAGTTTGCCAAAAAAAGTTACAGTGTGAACAAAAAAGAGTGAGGAAGAAAACGGACTCTCCACACGATGCCGACCACGTACACAGACACGAGCGAAATTAAAAAAAAAAAAGAAAAAGAAGCCGCCGAAAGTGAAATGGACCAAGGCGGTCGTTTTAATACTGGTTGGGCCATCTTTTGGCGTATAGAAGAACTAGCGATTAGAAGAGCATCAGGATGAGCTGCGTAATTCCTCTAAGCGAAAATCTTTTTTTTCGACATCAGTATGGATATATATATATATATATATATATATATATATATATATATATATATATATTGCAACTAAAACTATTACTACTACAATTATTACTTGTTGGAAAAAAATTGTGCTTGAGCGGTTCTACGCTATATTAAAATTAGAGGTAACTTTGAACATTATTTCGTGGTTATATTTCTGTCAGTTTAAAATTTCCTACGCATTATTGTTGGTGCAGACGGCGGCGATGTGCTAAGGGTCAAGCGAGCGCGCGGAGAAGGATAGGCTTGTAGCGCAATAGAGGCTTTTATCATACCGAAATTCGGAGCACACAAAACAAGGCTGGAGCGATAGGCGGGACGCTGCAAAACCCCAAAACATCACTCTTACAGTGATATCTCTAACGGATGGTCGTATTTTTGGAAAGTGCACGATTGAACGAGGCCGACAGAGAGATATGCCACGTCACGATTCTCACTCCTCTCCTCTTCGCTTCGTCCCCTCGAGCGGGTGAACCGAAGCGAGGAGGAGAGAATCAAGGCCGCTTCCCCTCATTCTCAACTGTTCCAGGAGAATCGTGACGTCACATTGCTCGCTTGATGCGTTTGCGTCCCTTCGTTTCCAAAGGTACGGCCGTCCGTTAGAGATATCGATGTATGAGTGATACTTTGAAGTTTGCAGCGTCCCGTTCAACGCCTCTGCGGCCTTATTTTGTGAAATCGAAATTTCGGTTCAGCATCCCTTTAACCCACGAATAGCGCCTGTTAAAAATATCATACAACAAAAATTATTTTACGTAATGCGACTGGTGATGTCTTTAAAACCCGAGTTTTCTAGACACATTTTGGTTGTGGTTAATATAGAGTAAGAAAAAAAAAACAATCGAGAACTCCAGTTAGGGAGACTTTTAAAAGGCTATGATGAACCTAAAATTGCGGTCTTTCCAAAGTGTCTTATTGTCATGACGCACTCGCTAGAGAGGCTAAAGAAAAAACGAACTAAACCAACCGAATTAAAGAATTCCCGCGGCTGGCATTAACTTTTACGCGACCGATACGCTACCAAAGACGTCGGAGAAGAACGCCGGCTGTCACTTTGTAATTTCTCAGGAGGTCACATTTCATGCACCTCCAAATCGTGGTTAACAATGATTCGGACTATAAGATCATGTCTTTATTATACGGAATACAACGTTTATTACGAAAAGCATGGCTTACTGCTTGATCGCTCTTTACCCGTCTAAGCCGCTAAATCTACAAACCCGCTCTCCGCCTCCAGATCAAGATGTACGCTCCTAATCCCATCGCGAGTAACGGACTTCCGACACCGTGCCCTGGTTCCACGCTCCGAGTCGGCAGCACGAATCATCCAACGTCCAAAAGTGCGCCCGGTCCCTCCAAGAAGCAGACACCAGGTGCACGCGACTCCGGAGAAGAACTCAAGCGACGCCCGGCCGCTCCCACGACGCACGACAGACGAGTCATCCGGGCTCTGTGCCAGTTCTCATGGCACACTTTCGGGAGTGAGAGTCTACGGACCCCCACCCCGAAAGACAGCAGGCATCCAGGCGCCCGCTATCCACGCATGCTGGTCCCACCACTTTACAGACCTCCCTATCCCCAACCTCACACCCCCAATCTCAATGCTCACCAAGGAACCACCAAAGACTGGTGAAAACGTCTTGTGTGCACGGGTGCTGAAGAAACAAAACTATCCATCTTCACGTGTATGGGGCATCGACGATGCAGGTTGGCGCGCGTACCGTCGGTCTTGACCCAAATAACTCGGATGACCCAGCAAACCAGGTCGGAAACGTGGATTATGGAGGTCCTTACGGTTTCGGTTTGGGGAGAGGTCCCCCTAAAAAAGCCGTAGTTTTGTTTTTTGTTTCAGTTGTGCAGTTTTGGTCTTCTAGGTGGTTTTGAAGGGATTAGAACGGTGTCAGACAGCTGCGGCAGAATCGGGCAGAGATATATGCTAATGAATGTGCATCGGTATAATAATTTTTCAGGTGATAGCGTGGGCGTGGATGCCGCGTGTCAAGATTGATTGTTCTTGCGACTTTGACGCCAAAGGTTGCCCCTGTGCATCGTGACAAATCTCTGACTATAAAGAATGTTCGGTTCATCTATTTATTCGCTATGGAATTTATTGTTATATTTATACCGGAAGATACGAAACTATAGGCCAGCCTGGCGGAATCTAAAAGAGCAGTACTCGGGAGCGGCAAATTTTCAAATGAAAGAGTGTTGCTCCCGGTAGCGCGTGAGCAACTGAAGGTATAAGATGGCCTCAAAAATGAATTACCTAATTTTTTCTCGGTCTTACAATTAACGGAAAATATTAACATGTTTTCTGTGGCTTGAAAGGGAAACCTATGGGTTGGACGTAGGTTGAAACACCAGCTCAAAAGACGAGCCAATTCACTATGGTGAAAATCGGAAGACGCAAAAATGCTTCCAAATTGGAAATCGCAAGAATGAATTTTTTTAAAAAGCCTAGTTGTCATTTCAGTAGGGGAAATACAACAAACGTGGATCTCTTTTTTTTTTTTTAAGATAGAGTGTTTACGCTTTTATTTGATCTTCTGCTTTTTTTATTTTATGGACTACCACCTTCATTTGGTGCTTCGGTCTGGAACGTCGCTCAACCAACTGGTCACTCTCCATTTCTTCAAATACCAGCACCTCTGCGCACCACTGTACCTTTTCATGACGAACTTCGGAGTGATCATGATAATCATTGCACCACCTCCCTTCCACATGGTACTGTAAGACGCTAATAGCCACGGACGGTGGTCTCACCATCGTGACTTAGTAAGTATGACACCACTCACACTGCAACCAGTAGACGAAAAATCGAACCGAAGCCTTTCAGAGACAAGAGCTTCCCCGGCGATCGAACCTCGAATGCTGTCTTTGATTCGGTGCAAAGCCGACGGAGTCAATCATTCAATGAACAGCCTGTCACTCGCTCCAATATAAAAACGTACACCCCAAAAAAAGAATCACGAGAAATCGGCGGTATCAGTCAGCCAGAATGTGCACAAAGGCGCTTATTAAAGAGTCATATCTCTGGTTCCCAACTTCCCACCAGGAGCATATGTTCCCACGCCGCACGCACGCGTACCCACGCACACGCACGCACTCGCGTGCACACAGAGCCGGACTGCCTCCCCCTCTGAAACGGCCACGCCAGTTGAGTTGACACGTGCCACAAATGCGCGCGGCGGAGGGATCCCGGTCACGTGGTACCTTCCCCCGCGCGCCCATAATCCACCGCGCCTAAACCACTTACAGCGCCACCACGCGCACGCTCTGCGAACCACGCCTCTCCGGCGGACAGTTCGGCACCACGCCGGTGGCATTTTGTTCCCACGCTCGCGACGTTCATCACGCAAAGCCATCATGGCCCCATTACGAGGCAATGCGTCTGGTTTACAAACGGAAAGCCCCTTTGTGCGCACGAGCGCTCGCACGTGCGAGAAATGGGAAAGAGAAAAAGACCTAAAGAATAAAGCCATTGTAGTTGCTTTTATTTTATTTTTCTTCTTCACTATACTGCAATAAAAGATTCGCAGATTCAGACTGATGTCTCTAAGTGACTGAGAGCTGGAAGTTTTTAAAAAGTAAAAAAACTTGATGGAATGTTTTATTCTACACCAGGACGGTTGATGTTTTAATGCGTTTTTGTATGTTGAGATAATCGGACCCGTGTTATTGTTTGAATTTACAGGCAACTGAGGAGTATTCTTCGTGCCAGAACGTGACTAATACGGGCGCACATAATGCGGCATAAGATGGTTTTGGATGGAGTTTGCGCACCAAATGCTTAAAACTAACTTATACTGAGAGAATGAACTCGGCACCTCGGGGAATCCGGAAATTAAGGTATTTTAGAAATAGCTTCGAGTGGTCTCACGCAAGGCGCACCTGTTGGCATGGCCTATGATGCACGACGATCACACTTTCAAGAAAAACAGTGCAATAGAACAGTCGCGAAAAGTAATATACCTGAAACTCCAAATAATTATTTCTGTCATTTCACAGACAATATTACCTTGATATTGCTTCACATTTTGATGCTCTCAATTTAGTAAATGTTGTTAATTTTGCATCTCTCTTTGGCAAAGGGGCTAGAAAAGTACTGCCCCGAGAAACATACTGTATCAGGTGATCTACACAAGACAGACACGCGAATTTAATTGTTGCAAATCCACAGTTTCTTATCTAAATTATATGTTTGACAAAATGCAAGGTGTCTAATTTTGCACGCAAAGAAACAAGCTTGATATTTAGATAACAACATCGCAAGCATACTCTAAAAAAGTAGACTTGGACGTAGTTCAACTACTCTACTCAAACTACTGTAGTTTAACTACTTTTCCGAGTAACTTGGTAACTTTCAATTACAACTTTATTTGGGTAATTAGTAGTTTAACTTAACTACATTTTTTAGGTAACTTCTACTCAAATTACTAACTACTTTCGAAATCTAGTGCTAATTTTGCTCACCACAAAAGTTTGAGCGCAGAAATAAAACGCCGGCAGATGAAGTGACATTTCCGAGCAAGGGGCCCTCTCACATTCCGTTCCCACAAGCGTCCTTGGGCCAAGGTGGCGACGAGCAGCCAAAACAGAACACCGGCGCGCACGAACGCAGGAACAGATGCTTAACAAGCCTTGGTCGGGTATTGACCTAATCCGGTAATGCACGCAGGCGCCGCACCTCCAGCTGCAACCGTGAAAGACGGGGACACTCCGAGGGTTGTTGTTGTTTTCATGTCTGCCTTTAGTGAGTTCTGACTCAAGCGGTTTGGGGGTTCCACGGGTAGGCGCCACTGCAATGACCTCGCAGCTGGGCACCTGTTCCCATGGTCGCCTCGTCGTCAGCGCATACTCCTTTGCAAAGCCGGACTTTCCCGCCCACAAACGCAGATACGGATAATCCGTTCATGGGAGCAACTTCCCGCTTCAAGCTACAACTGTACGAGCGACGATGCTTGTTCACGTAATCCTTCGCGTCCTTCCGATACCGTAGAGGCCGGCAAAGATTGCGAGTCACCCTTGGGAAATCCTTTTGTTGGGCCCGGCGTCAGCGGCAAAGTATACTTCGTTTCATCTTTTGATCAACCAAAAAAAATATTTTTTCTTCAGTAGCGTACTATTAGCACCGCAACTAAACGCGCAGTCGTCCGGATGATCTCATCGTCGTGGCGCGAGACTTCAACCCTTGACGGTCAGGTGCACTCGCTCAGCGTACTCTCCGAACGTCGTGGGAATAAAGAGGGGCCAATCATAACAATCTCAACTTGCCGATGAAAGTAGAAAAAAGGAGGAGAGTTTTTTTTAATTTTTATAAAAGACCCTCTAGCCGAGGCAAACCTCACATGTTTCGTCATGGACACCGAAGATGCTGACACTCGCTTTCCCGACCCTGCACAGCTTGTTTCTGAAATTCAGCGCTGCCGTTCCATCCAGCGCGTCGGTGGAACGTCTGTTTAGCTCGGTTGGGAACGTCTTTAGAAGGAAAAGGGGAAAACTCTCCGATAAGGACTTTGAAAGTCAATTGCTTCTGCGAGCGAATAAACTATTTTGGTGAAAACGCAAGCCATAAAATGACTGCATTTATTTTAGGCTCGCGGGGTTTTCACGGATCAAAACTGCTGTTCATTTTGCTACCACAAAAATACAAAAAGTAACTTCGAAAGTAACTTCAAAGTAACTCGCTACTTTTTACAGTAGTTAGTAGTTTACTCAATTACAATTACGAATGCAACCGCTCCGACTTCAACGACAACTGTGCGCGACGTGTACACACACATGGAACCGCATGCAACCAAACGAATCAACAGCCAATGAGAAACGAGCTTCAGCTCTTGCTCCTAGCCAATAGTAAGCAATCCAGCTACGCTTACAAACATGGCGGACGGTTTCCAGCCCGACGCGAAATCCTCACCGGAACAGCCGGAGGTGTCGGCTACGGCGTACAGTCACGAAGATCTGCTGTGCGCCTACAATAGCTGTGTAAAGGCTGGTTCAGACATCTGAAACGAACCCGTTATTCACGACTGCGTCCGTTGTGACCAGAGCGACCGCTCTGCGCCGCGCGTACACTCCTGCAACCACTGCCACAAGCGCAGCGGGTCGGCAGCACGGCCGCCACTTCTCCGCCGCCGTCAGCTGTTTCAGCGGTGCCTCTAAAAAGAAGGGGACGCGCTGCCACTCACTTGCGTAACAGAAAATAGACAGACCGTCTTCTATGACCTTAAACTCTATTTTTTTTTGTTCAGGATACGCTTGCAGGGTAGTGCATTAAAAAAAGAAAAAGATGCAGTACGCCGTCTTGCAGAATCACGACTTTAATACACGACTTTGCCAACAGTACAAATCTCGCCACACGCCTTTTCTACGATCATAAAAGACGATGTAATTTTAGCAGCGATACAGCAACGTAGAAATATAATTTCGTGATCAGATAGACGTTGCGAGCGTTCAGGATTGCTAACACTAATCACCTTTCTCGGGTGATGAAAACGCGTGAAAATTCGCATCCTTTATACGGTACGCACCAGTAATACCTTGAACTTGAGCACACGCATGGAATGCGCCAAAAAAGAAATCCGGGCGATGTTCGAGGACACGAATGCTAAGAAAGCACCACTGTAGTCGAAATAAACAAACACGACGGCACGGGCGTTTCTGCTGTCTTGAGAGTGCCGCCACGAGATCGCCGCACGAGTAGGTGGATCTTCCTTCTAGTACGTGCTGGGTTATCATAGCGACACACGACGAGAATTCACAGTCAAGGATAGCGCTTTTACGGGGAACGATGAGAAGTTTCCACCACGCCGTCCACGTCGACGATCACCACCGACGCCATGTTTGCGGACTGAAGGAGCCTGGCACGACCGGCATGCAACGCGCGCGACCGAGCTCTCCTCGACCTGTGATTGGCCTGTCGCTCCCGTCGTTCCCGAACGTAAGAAAAGTTCAGCTCGGCTCAACTCCTTGCGTTGCGAACGAACACGAACGAAACGACCGTTTGGCGCTCCGTTGCCATGGCAACTCGTCGTTCCAACCGGTTGCGTTCGTTCGTAAGCGTAGTGGTCGCTCCTGAACGCTACTGTGTGAACGGGCCTATTACAAGTCTTGTCGGGTATTGACCTAATCCGGTAATGCACGCAGGCGCCGCACCTCCAGCTGCAACCGTGAAAGATGGTGACACTCGAGGGTTGTTGTTGCTTGCATGTCTGCCTTTAATGAGTTCTGAGTCTGACTCAAGCGGTTTGGGGGTTCCACGGGTAGGCGCCACTGCAATGACCTCGCAGCTGGGCACCTGTTCCCATGGTCGCCTCGTCGTCAGCGCATACTCCTTTGCAAAGCCGGACTTTCCCACCCACAAACGCAGATACGGATAATCCGTTCATGGGAGCAACTTCCCGCTCTAGCTACAACTGTACGAGCGACGATGCTTGTTCACGTAATCCTTCGCGTCCTTCCGATACCGTAGAGGCCGGCAAAGATTGCGAGTCACCCTTGGGAAATCCTTTTGTTGGGCCCGGCGTCAGCGGCAAAGTATACTTCGTTTCATCTTTTGATCAACCAAAAAAATTTTTTTTTCAGTAGCGTATCATTAGCACTGCAACTGAAACGCGCAGTCGTCCGGATGATCTCATCGTCGTGGCGCGAGGCTTCAACCCTTGACGGTCAGGTGCACTCGCTCAGCGTACTCTCCGAACGTCGTGGGAATAAAGAGGGGCCAATCATAACAATCTCAACTTGCCGATGAAAGTAGAAAAAGGAGGAGAGTTTTTTAATTTTTATAAAAGACCCTCTAGCCGAGGCAAACCTCACATGTTTCGTCATGGACACCGAAGATGCTGACGCTCGCTTTCCCGACCCCGCACAGCTTGTTTCTGAAATTCAGCGCTGCCGTTCCATCCAGCGCGTCGGTGGAACGTCTTTTTAGCTCGGTTGGGAACGTCTTTAGGAGGAAAAGGGGAAAACTCTCCGATACGGACTTTGAAAGTCAATTGCTTCTGCGAGCGAATAAACTATTTTGGTGAAAACGCAAGCCATAAAATGATTGCATTTATTTTAGGCTCGCGGGGTTTTCACGGATCAAAACTGCTGTTCATTTTGCTACCACAAAATACAAAAAGTAACTTCGAAAGTAACTTCAAAGTAACTCGCTACTTTTTACAGTAGTTAGTAGTTTACTCAATTACAATTACGAATGCGTAATTTCTACTCTACTCCAATTACTTTTGGCGTCAATACTCAGTAACTTAACTTAACTACCTTTTTCGAGTAATTTGTACATGTCTGAAAAAAGCAATGTATACGTATTTTTGCATTATGAAAAAAAATAAAACAGGCACAAAAGATGTTAGACATTCATATGCATTATCAAACTTCATGTCCCACTGTTACAAGCGCACTTCAACTTGCTTCACTTAACTGATATCTTAGTGCCATTTATATTCTTGTTTTACTGCAAGGTCGACACAGGTGCACCCTATTCCTTAACCTAAAAACCTGAGATAGAGGCTCCTGATCGAGTGCTACGCACGCAGTCTGAACCCAAATATCGAAACCTCCCAGCAACTCGGCTCTGTATCAGGTTTTCAAAATACTAGCACACTTGACTTTTTTTGTTATCTCCAAAACAGGAATAGAAAAAGGTCTTCGTGCGTGCCGACAAAATTTCTGAAATACGTAGTATGCTCGATTCAAAAATAGCGTCGTGCCGAGAAGCAATTATGGTGAGCACAAAATCCTTATTTAAAAGATGACGCGAGCCTGGCAGTGAAGCACTTCATCCAAAGCTACCCCAAATGGAAAAATATTTTTTAAACACCTGAGACTGGGTCGATAGATTTGAAGCAATCAGAATAGAAGGAAAATGGGCGGTAGTTAGTTGGCGACCTTAATAATGGCGTGTATATGGGAAGGATGCCGAATAAAGGTGTCCACTGAGCTTGAGACGTTGGTTCCTGTCGTCCTTTTCAGGTGATTTGTGTTTTGGTTGCTTCTAGCTTCTCCAGCCAGTGTCGGGTGTTTTAGAAATACGGTAAACTTCCACCAGTGGCGAGCCCACATGCGCGATCTCTGTAATATAACGCTGGAAAGCAGGAAATGAATTTCGCTCCACATAACACCCGCGCGCCACGCGTCTAACGCCATTGTTCAAATAGGGATCAGAGCCTCCCGGTTTTAGGGGCATGAACAGCAGCTGCTTCCAGTGAGAATCCCTCTTTTATCCCCATCTCTCTATGGCTCTCCTATAGCACGGGTCCGGTTTAGGGGAAGAGTAAAAAGGGACGGGGAGGGGGTTAGGGCGTGCGTGCAGTTTATGGGTTCTGTTGTGTACAACGAGGCGACGCTGGCTTCCATCTGGCAAAAGGACCAACCTCTTAATAGACCGTGTTAGGATTATTGTCTGTTGGGTCAGGGGGCAGTCCTCCAGTTCCCTGGGGAACGTTTCTTCCCCATACTCCTTTTCCTCTACCTACATTTACGAAGAAAAAAAATGTAATTGCATTGAAATTGGTTTACTCTTTATTTTAATTACTTACGAAATAGAAACGTTATGATGTTTTGTCATTTGAGTAATATTACGTTTGTGAAAAGTATGGTAACTTTTTCTTCGGAGCTGCTCTCGAGGATGTGACGGCGATTTCAGCTCGGTTCGTTTATCAGTTGAAAGCAGCTTATTTGTGGCAGCATTGAGCCTGGGCGACTTAATTACGATTAAACAAACACCGTTAATTAATAGAACAAATATACATCCCAGCTATTTTCTCATTTGCATTCAGGTCTGCCGGACACGTGATAATTGTAGGTAAAGTTAACTCCTCTAAGGAGAGTGGAACGGTAGCCTTAAGCCCTCGACACAGTTCCAGCTATACAGCGTTTTCAGCAGATTAAGTAGGTAAATCAAAATTATTATTGCAAAAATAATATGGGTGGCTACTGTTGCACAATAAGCCCTACCAGCTTTTTGCTATGAATATATTTATTGTGGACACGCCAATTATAATTAAATCGTAAAGCTATTCAAATTAAAGCATTATTAAACACTGGAGAAAATTGTAAGCCGTATAACGTGGAATCCGGTCAAAATGGTCACGCTGGTCAAATTGGTCCCGGTCAAAATGGTCCCGGACAAAATGGCCTCGGACAAAATGGTCCCGGACAGAATGGTCCCGACTGCCAACCCGGACAAAATGGTCCCAGCGTGGCATTATTTATTTGCTGTTTGCAGGTTTTTTTAAATTTTCTACTTTTGATAGATATTAGCAGCGGCTTGTAACTCTGTGCACAGAGTACGTGCAAGGGCTCCGTCCCTTGAACGACTTTATGAGAGGTGTGGGTCATATGAATACATTTTCGTATTAGGCCTTCGCTTCAGCAGCGTCGACTTCTTGTCTCTTAAGTGGTCTATGTAATAAACACGTTCATAATTCCGAAATAATTTTTTGATTTCTTTAATATACAATGTTCAGAACATGTTGGTACGACAGGTTCACTTGAAAAAAACCACGTCAAGAACCTGCAGTACTTGTATGATAATGATTGTCATTCCGAATATCGTTTTGAAGCTCGATAGTCGTTAATTTGAAAACAGGTTCATGGCGATAGAAAGATATTGATTACACACGTGGAATATATCGGTAGAAATCAAGAACCTTTGAGAAATAGAGCTACATGGTATAAATAGAAGGGATTTAATATTTGTTTCAAATTATTGTAATGAAAATGTTGATATTATCCTTGAACGAGTGTCAAAATAAAAGTACTCAGACCATTTTGTCCTATTAAGAGCGCTCAAAGTATTGATACATTCACCTGGGACCATTTTGTCACGGGTTGGCACTTGGGACATTTTTGTCCGGGACCATTTTGTCTGGGACCATTTTGTCCGGGACCATTTTGACCGGGACCATTCTGACCGGGACCATTTTGTCCTACACCCGTATAACGTCGGTATATGCACTCGTGACTCCACCTCACTCCCGCTTGAGCCGCAATACAAGTTTGCACTAGGTATTGTAAATCTATAAAGATTAAATAACCATTTCTTCGGTTATTTTCATCATATACCACCACATGTTTATGACGTCACATGAAGATGGTAGCTTTGGCTGATGAAGGGTACATGCACAAAGGGACTTCTTCGCAAATGTAGTGAGTGAAAACAACCAGCATCCCTGCGGACGAACCTGTTGGTTTACAAGCTATGATGTTCGTGTGTGAAAGACAGCTCGACACGGCTCACTGAGGTGTACGCTGTCACGTAACAGGTCTTTCAAAAGCAAAAACAAAAAGAGAGAAGAGAGAACTGGTGATCTCTCGTAAAAGAGAAAGCGCATCTTGGATGAGGCTGAAATGCCTCTCGTACGGTGACGCCTGTGAACTGGAATTTACTTCCGTGGTGGGTCTTCCCAGGGGTCGGACAGGGAGAGAAAGTAACAACAACAACAAAAACGTTCAAGTAAAAAGGAAAAAAACAAAAAAACCTGTCCTAAGATGCCATATGGTCAGCCCGAACCCACTTATAACGAAATGTTCGGTTATAGCGTTGGGACAGGTGGTTGTTTAGGAGAGAGAAGGGTAGGAGAGAATGCCCGGAATCTTTACCGCCCTTTTACACTGGTGGGTTCAGCCGCCCAGCTCGGTTTTTATCGTGCCGAAAAAAGAAGTCAAACTTTTTTCTCTTTTCTTTTACGGATATTCCCGTGTGGGGGTGGAACCGCATCTTCTCTGAGAACAGGGCGTTGCACCTTATAGTTATTCTGAGTCTCGCCGACAGGTCGCCAATGTGGCAATGCCTGAGTCTATGGAAGTAAAATAAAATTAGCATAGTGACCGAGCTGAAGTGAGTTTGAAGTGTCCTCTGCTTCCGGGTGTGCGGTGTTGGTTTGGTCGTCTGATGTTAGCTTTGTGACGACCGCCGTGAAAGCGCAACTTGAAGACAGGTGAAAACGGCGGCCCCCGATAAATGTCGTGCCATGATTTTTTGCCCCCGTTACGTCAGAATACTAAATTGGGTCAAGATTATAAAAATAATGCTAAAGAAACATTTTGGAGGTCGTGGTGACAGCAATCCATTCGCTGTAATACTTAGCTTGATTAGTGAAGCGGCGAGACTTTGGTTGCCACTGTAGAACTTCTAAAATCAAGGGTTTTGTGAACATTTTAAGATGGCTTTCAAATGTGTTCGCATCACTTGTTAATATATATTGTTTGTTCTTCGCAATCTATATCAAATAACTGCGATTAGAACGAAACCCTGTAATCGCAGGAATTGTTGACCCAATATAGCGTTCTTAGAATATTTCTCGGTTCAATACAAGGTCCTTCTTCAAACTTTTTTAAATAGTGGGACATAATTTTCAATATATATGTGCTGTTGATGGGAAATCGTTCGTTCAAATTTCATCTTACAAAATGTCCAACACAAAGAAGTTATTATCGGCCCTGAATTGTCGTGTCAGGGCTCAGCGGTCAAGTGCCTGCCTTTGCTGTTTTTTTTTTTTTTTCTAAGAACAGCAACGATATCTATTCAGAACAGTAGTAAAACTCGTCGAATTTCTCGTTGTTGATTGCAAATCTGATAGGCATACACAATACCACATGGGCATCCCAGGAATGAAACCCGGTTCCCACCGGCTAACGTTGTTGTTGGTATTTTTAATTATAAAAGCATCGATTCCGCGAATGCGATTCCATAGAGCTCTCTAACGAGAAAGTTAATAAAGAATGGGGTGCCGTCCCAAGATTGTTTTCGAAGGAAATGGTTGTTCGACGTCTTTGCCAAGCGCGTGTGCCGGAGCAGTACTTGCTCGATCGGAAGTCGTTTCGAGGAAAATATCATCGATCACCCGGCGATATACCGACGTGTCATTGTCTTCTGCGGTCGTCGCCCGTTAGGGCATAGGAGGGGGAGAAGGATGGTAGGATTATCTTGCATACCAGCGCGGTTTCATCCTCATGCAATTTCCCCGAAGTCATTTCTGATTGTCCCTCTTTACCCTCGTTCATATCGTACGTAACATACTCCCAAGATTTGCAGACGAAGTAACGTTGCTTTCATGACCCCTTTAGATTTCGTTATCTGTTAAAAATTAAAAAAGTCATTGATAGCTTAGAAAACACGCAAGACGTGGTGAGCTTTTAGCGCCTCATTATCGCGCCACAGTCAATGAGATTGTGGCATAAGGCAGCAAGGCCTCCAGCCTCGAGGGGATATATCCGCAGAGTTTATAACGACAGGACACACTTACCGTGCTCTCATTACTCCCAACATTTAGAACCAGGTGCATCCTGAATACATCCACTCCCAAAGCAATAAAACCTTACAAAAGAAAATAAAGCAAGAAAGGGTATAGGACATCCTCTCAATAAACTTTACAAGGATGAAGGAAAGGCCGCGTCTACACTGCCCCCCCTCCCTCCCGCCGTCGCCATATTGGATCATACGCCTTGCCCCCTCTACCTCAGCCGGACCTAAAGGCGGCCGAGTGCAGGGGTTACAAGGTCGAGGTCACGTGATCCTCCGACATCACCTGCCAGACCTGCCCTCCCCAACAAGCACACATTCCTCTGGAGGGGTGTGCAGAGAACTTCAGCGGGCTGACCCTACAACTCACACCCCAACGTAGAAAAGCCCCCCCCTCCCACCCAGTTGGACAGGAAAGTGATCATATAAATAGTATAACGCGCTAAAACCGTACAATAGATACTGCTGAAGCGTTTGGCAACGACCAGCTCGTGTATACAAAACCCCGTAGTCAGAAAGCAAGCCGGGGTTCTGAAATCTTTAAACGGTCCAAAAAGAAAAGGAAATATAGAAAGTGGTGGTGGGCATGAACTGGAAAGGTTCCCTCGATTTTTCTCAATGAATGGTAAGGGTGTACCTTGAACGAGAGCAAGGGGGAGAGTTTCATTGATGCGAAGCGCTGACTGGGTTTCTTTGGCCTTTGGATCTACGATGAGGGAATATTCTGCTTGGATGAATCTTTAGAAGGTGCTATGTCCAAGCTTCTGGTGGTGGAGTTTTTCAGTGGGGTGTGCTCCTGCAGGAATTTGCATACATGTGTTTCTCTCGGAGGTCACACAGTTGTGGATTGGATAACGTTGTTAGGATATGAAAATGATTGGATAATTCAGTGGTGCAATTTTTATATCGGTTAGGACTGAGTGTGGCGCCTGTGTAAGCCGACGTGAGACGACGCGGGATGTGAAGGAACGCAAGGCGCTTCCCAGAGTGCTTGTTTGTCAGTGAAAGAATTTTTGTTATCAAGAAGTGGATGCACATGTTTTCATCATAAACATCACTTACTTTTTATTGCGTTGAGTATATGTGCACTGGAAAACAATTTTTAACCTAATAATCTTTTGCCCTTTTTATAACTCGGATGGTCCATGTTAAACTACCAAAATTATAAAAACGCCAATTTAACCACTTTGATATTTCATATTTATGTCTTTCGTATCAATTAATAACACGGATTATTCCACGTGACATTACTTGCGTTTAAATTGATTAGGAGAACAGCTTGTCTAATGCAATTACCGGATACCACCAAAACCGCCACTACTGGCGCAAGGTCACCCAAGGAGCCTTTTGAGGCCATGAGAGGCAGCAGCGTTCTTTAGGTATTACGAACCCATGTGCTTGCAAAGCCTTTTTTGAAACAAGTGTTTTGTTTGCGAGGAAACGCACAAGCCTTCCCGCCCCCAATTATTTTGGTTATCCCATGTGTTTGCGTGAGCAGAGAATAAACACTTCGCAAGTAAAAGATACAGCAGAAATGTAGTCTACATTTTGGAAATCAATCGCTTTGTGAAGAAGATAGTAGCGTGTAGGCCTTCGCGGAGAACAACTCGAAAGCGGAAGTCATGATTACCCAGTAGATCGGCTTGATACATACCTGCAGAAAACGTCGTGTTTTCGTACCCTTCCCTAAGCTAAGTTTTTGAAGAATATTAAAATGGTCATTCCAAATAGAATGCAATAAACAAAAAATAAATTAGCTTTGATAATAACGGCACCTTCTTTCTAGAGTACCATGGACACTCTCCATGGATAAAATAAGTAATTTTAAAGGGTCTAATGAAGCAGCAAAACCAAGAAGATTCTAGAAATTCTGCGGGGTTGAAATAGTAGAAACCCCGAAAGGTTCATATGGCTACGGACAAAGCAACTTTAATAACCGTCGCGCGACTCGTGTTCAATATGCCTCAATCTAAGAAACAACCTTAATTAACAGCGACAAGAACGTCATCAATCTGCGGCACTTCCGCGTTCTTTCCATCTATGTCTTTGCTGTTTGGGACATCTTCGCTCCCATGGAAGGACCGGTTTTCCAAGAAGGAGTGGAGGCTTCGGGATGGTTACACGGCAAACATCACACGGCGATAGTTAGACGGGTTGCACAAATATGCAGATGTTAAAAAAAGGACGCAATATACGTTTCACTGATCTTACGCCTCGTGCACCCGCCTCGTGTTTCGGCCCCATGGTGCAACAGAACAAAATAGTATGCTGTCAAACGAACGAATTGCACAAAAAGCACGAGCTAAGAAACCCGTCGAAAGTCTGCGCCAGGAAAGACCAGTTCTCCCTGGTAGGCCTAGAAGACTGGTCACGGCAGTTAGCTCTCGAAGCCTGCGTAGTTTCTTTGTGGCTGACTTCGGCCTCCCTAGGAAATCGCTAAACGTATGCAAAACGCGAGCTCTGCGGGCAAGACCGATCGAATCGCGTGTACGGGCTTCATTTGCATATGCACGCAGCAATTTAGCAACCAGCGTCGCAAACCAGCTGGTTTAGTCTACCGAAGGCCCGAGACAGGATTAGACAAGGTTGGCTCGGTTAATACGTTCGATGCCTCGTGGAATGGGATGAGGCTGGCTTCCAGCGTCCTGGCATCCTGTCCCTGTGTGCGGGCTTGAGACAGACCACATACCTTGAGGGTCAGAAAGATAACTAATTGCAGACGATTATCTACATTTGTTGGCTCAAACATGCATGCTGCGTTATATACTATATATAGAATGGGCCCCCCAATATTTTGTTGCTGGTTAACGGGCAACTCCGATCGAAACCGAAACCGAAATAAATGACTGGTATCGCTTTGGTGGCACGTAAGATTATCACTGCCGAAATATTGCGTCAACGTGCAGCGACGCACTCCACTAAAACCGAGTTTAAAGATGCGACCAGCTGCTCTTTAGCGGACGACAAGCGGGTTAGCTTTTAGTCTTAGAACACTGGAGCAGCACCCTTGTGACATCACGTCGCGGCCGTACGGCTGATGATCAGGGTTGCCATCCCTCTAGTAGATAGTTTCGCTTTTGCCGTAGACGCCCGAAACAAAACGTAGAGCAGTGATATTTATAAAACTACGCACAATATCAAAGTCAAACTTAAACCTTGTGATTCAGAGACACTGCTTTAGCTGAAAACAGCCGTAATCCCGAATTCAAAAACAGTGACCTAAGTTTCCCTCTAAGGATCTTTTTCGGAGGGACGGTAACTCTCCTGCATGCTGAACGAATGTATCGAGGTACATTGGGAGGCGACGTCTTGCACACTGTAGGAGAACGGGCTTCTTGGCATTTATTAGGCCTGGAAGGTCAAGTGCTGTAGTAGTGCCAAGCAATTTTTGCTTCTTTCGTCCCTATCTTGACAATGACCTTGAAGTGCCATTTCCAAATCTCAACCCTATTCCTTAATCTTCGGTTTGCCACTTCCCAAAGCAGTGACTTGTGCCGAAAGGAGGCTTACCTGTCTGCCCCCCCCCCCCTTTTTCTTTAAACTTTGGCAAAACAATGTTGGAGAATGTGAAAAGTCAACATCTTATCCAATAGACATTCTGTTCGTTGTGTATGCTTATACGACAGCGTTGCATCTGTGACGAAGTGCAAAATGATGACCACGCGACGGCAATCTCGAAACGAAGAGCACGCTTTTTCAAGACAAACTTACTTTTTCAAGACAAACTTTGAAATTCTGCACTTACGTTGCGTTCTTAATGCGTATCCAAGTTTTATCACAAATTCCTTCGCAAATACAGAAAGTGCGTCGCATAACAGCGACCGCATATGCACTCTTGCGATAATTTGCGCGTTGTCTGTATCGTTTAGCCTTCGCGATAATGTGCGCTCGGAATGTGGCAAGTTCTTTTACCGTCGTCTTTAATAAATCACAGATAAATAAATACGTCATTCAATCTACTGACGCTTTCAGTTAATGTATAGTGTTTTCCTTTTTTTTTTCTTTTTGTCTCATTTTTATTGAACTAACATCACTGATAAATGTCGCGCGGATTTGAGTGTATAGTTTTACAGCGGCCCTCAGGAAGATTAAAATGCTAATTGGCGTCGACATTCAAGCAATTAGCCTCTTTCTGGTTTTGCGAGCGACGACATCTCTTAACACGAGGTAAAACAAAAACGCACACGCATATCAACGTAATTTTTGGCGCAGACTTCATTAACGTGCGTTGTTGTGAAGCGCTCGCCAACAAACCCTAGCTACGCAGGTGTTCCGGTCAAGCCTCCGAAAGCAAGAATACATAAGCGCTGCCAGAAACATATGCCTGTCTACAAGGCGTACTATAGCGGACCTTGATAGAACTAAACATGACTTTTATCGAACTAAACGTGGCGCCACATAGCGGCCGTTGTCCCAAAATGCAGCGAATACACCGTGCAGGGCAGCGAAGGCTGTTGATGTAACGTGATGAGGACGAAGAAATACAATGTCTACGCGTTTTACGCATGTGGGGGAATGACGTCTTCGGCAACTCTGAGATATATATCGACCGTTAAATAAATTTCAGAAAAGACTTCCGAGAGAAGAAAACACAAGCACAAAACACTGTATAGCCGGACGTTTGAGTTGTTCAAAGAAATTTTTGTTCAAGTCCTGTTCAAACAACCAGATGTATATGATACAGTAAGCGAAGCCGTTTCGCAGCTACCACCACTATGATGACGTCATAACGGCTGCAACGACTCCCTCCATAATACAAAGGGGGAGGAGAAAGGTGTCAGCATGCTCTTACAGCATAAAATTCACTTGCCGCGTCCCGCTTCAAGTCGCGTTGCAAAACACAAACACACACGCACGCACGCACGCACGCACACGCACGCACGCACACGCACACGCACCACCCACCAGACTCTCCATACAAGTTTCTCAGAACGCGAGCTAGCCCACTTAAAGCACTACCGCAAAAGCAAATGTTGTATGTTGTTGCTGCTGGTATACAATCGTCTGTAAAATAGTTGTTTAGTTTTTATGTTTGTTCATGTGTTAGTTGTTGTAAACCACGCAACGCCTGAGCAGTAGAGTGGCATTTATGCCCCCTCTGCGTGGTGCCAATAAATAAAATGAAGGAAAAAGCAAAATGCCGGAAGCGTTTCGAGAAAAAAACCACCCAGTGAGCTTTTTTTTTGCCGAGTACTTCGAAAAGTTGAGCGAAGAGTGATTTTGGCGCCTGGGGATGCTAGGATAGAGGAGGTGGAAAGGAAAAAGGCAAAGGGGGGGGGGGGAGGCGGAGTAGACGTAGTGCAGATACAACGTCATCAGTCTGGGTGGTCTGGAAAAAAAATTAAAAATGTAAGGAATAACGGTTTTTGTTTTATATGTTTTTGTTGCTGCAACTAATTAACGGCGCTGGTCACCTGCCGCACATTCTTCTTGTTCAGAGACTGTTTCGAATAACGTTTTCCACTTATAGTCACCTTCGATTACAGAAGCGGTCGATTAAGAGTACACTGGCAATCGTCGGTTGTCGTTAGGGTGGTTCACAACTCTCGGGGAGTTCATCGATGTACACATTTTATTTTACAGCTTTTATAACTTCTTTTTAAAGTTTAGCTACGGTTGAGTAACGCGATAGCAAGTTCCTAACTCGACTCGTTTGGGCACCTAAATACACGACGTTTGCTTTGTTTTCTTAGTGTTGTTTAGCTAAATGCATAGCCCAAGGCGACAATATACGTTCCTCTTAATTTCAACACAAGAACAGTTACAGTTGACGAGTTCAAGTGTGACAAGCGCGTTAGTACGTACTACGTCGTCAAAAAAATAAGGTAAAGTAACGAAGTAAGCCGATTACCTGCAGCGCAGCACATTAAAAAAGTTGTTATGCCGGTCAACTGCAGCACAGTACATTAAAAGAACATTATAAGATAAGGTTACCCTATGTGATAACAGAGAGTTTTAGTAGTTCGTACGCTACGCTACGAAAGCGGACCCAGAGGGTGCGTATATCAATCCATGCTTCAAATCAACGGCACGAGCTCCTGCTAGCAAAGCATAGCTCCATGGAATACGGTCTTCTGAAAGTCCCGTTTTCTTAGCGATACCGATGCCTAACGATGCGTCCCATTCGAGCCAATAGACAGCTGTGGGGACCGTACGCTAAAGCCCTGCTTACGCAAGGGAATTCCTGGTTCAGGAGTGCGCATGCGCAGAACCCAATAGAAGGCCTAGCGTATTGCCTGTGCACGCAACGCTGGGGATCTTGCGCTGCGGGCTAGCGGGCTTTGCGGGAAGCTCGAGCGATCTCGGGCCCAGCGAGAGCACCGGTTTCCAAAATGGCGGTTACCTGGACTGGCGTAACGGGTGCAGCATGGGCGACGTGGTTTTCGCGAAGTTCAGTGTTACGAGAAATTGCGTGGTGCTCAACTCGGCAATCCTTGTCGGGAGCTATACCACAGTCGAGCCAGATCGCGGTGCAGCTAAAGGAGTGCAGAGTGCAAATGTTCACCGCTCGCAACGTGCGTGAACTCAAAGATGTGCTCAACGCTAGGCATCTTCGCGCAGTTCATCGCCGACGGACGAACGATTCACGAAAAAATCGCCATAGTTGTCGCCGTGCTCTGGATGATCAGTGTGTCATGGATCTCCTACCGTGTTAGAGCACTGATAAAAGGGTTCCGTTTCCACAGGACGATTGACGGAGGCTCCTGATCGAACTTTCACTCGTATAGCCTCTGTACCCGCAGAAAAAGGGCGCTTAATTGACCAGGCAGCTGCGGCTTGGCTTAATTCGAAATAAAAATGATTGGAAATTACAGTATTTCGCATGCTACTTGAACTTACGGTTCTGGCAAATGGAATCGAGAAGATGATGCGAGATGTTCACTCGGCAACGCTTATGAGAACGCACAACTAAACGATCTGCCCTGAGGTAGTTTATAGCGTACGCAATACAACTGCGTACTGCGTATACGTAAGAGCCAGGAACGTTCCGCTAAAACTGTCTAATGGTGGGTTTTAGTATTGTGTATACGAGCAAACGCAAGCACTGTGCGTTTGCGTTAGCATTGCGTGTTCCATAGTGATCGTGCGCGGAGCCCCAAGCTGCGTCTTCGATTGGCGAATGGCTACGACGCGCATGCGCAGCGTAGACCAGGCAACGCTAACGCAAACGCACAGCGCTTGCGTTTCTCCTACGCAATAGTCAAACTCTCTAATCACTGAGACGACACTGCAGAGGAGCAAAGCACTCCGACAAATCGTTGCCATCTGTCTCGTTCGGAGGATCTCATCGGTTCGCTGCTGCCGTATAGTTTTCATTTCATCTCATTTTTATTACCTTAAGGGCCTGTAAGGAGGCATTACATAAAGGGAGCGTCATATTCAAGGGTCAAAAACAAGAAAACAAAACACTACAAATAAAACAAAGAAAACGAAGGAAAACTCAGGAAACATCATTAAATAAACATTATCAAACATTTTAGAAATCAGCTGCGAAAAACGTTTATGGTCACTGGTAGTTGCCAAGCCTCGTGGGCAAACTATTCCAAACGCAGTTTTCGCCATTTCCTTGTTATTCTGAACAAACTAAATCGTCATGTTCTTTTTTATTTTTTTATTTGGTAGCATGGTGTAAAACGACGAATGGCTGAACGGTTTCCCGTGATTCCGGCATGACTGTATCGGTAAAGGTAACGGATGGAAGGGTACTGAGGGGAGGGTATACCCCTCCTCTTCCTTCTCCTTCTTTTCCCCTCATTCTTCAATCTCCTCCGGGGAGGGGGGGGGTCGCGTGTCCTCGGGGGAGGGGGCTCGCGCGGTGCATTATGGGACATTTTCCATAACGCACCGCGCGGTTACGCCGACGCCGCTCAAGCCGGAAACGGGCGCCTAAGAGCTGCGCTCTAATAAAAATTGTAAGACGACGTATGTCCATGCAGTGTTGCAGGCGTTACCTACACTCAAATGAGTTTGAGACCCCTGGAATACGGTTACGGTTCGTCCCGAAACTTTGGCAACTGGTGCGGACCGCCAGCGTTATAAATTTTGGCGGAAATTGGGAGTTAGGAGATGTACGGTAGTTTATTTTGGCAATGAAGAAAACGTTGTAAACATATTTTGGGTACACGCTGTATTTTGTTTCTCTCATAATTTGTGTGTCATATCGGAAGAATTAAAGTTTGAATACGCGTTTGTGTTCGCGGTTCTGTTAGCCCCAGTCAAAAGTCTTTTTCATGGTAATATATTTTTAAAAATACATATCAGTTCAACTCTTTTATAGCTAACACAAAAATACGCAGTTTAGTTGATTGTTCCGATACCTCTGATAACAATACTCGATACTCCGCCGATGCTTTTGCACATGCATCTTATCGTTATCGGGTAACGTGATCGGAGGCATCGGATCTACTAAAACTGATGATGATACAATTAATGCAATGGTCCAAGGCAGCTTAACAAGAATAACGACAATAACCCCTGGGGAAGGGGAACAAGGGGGACCAAAGGGCAAACACAAATCTCCAAACATAGCTAGGTGACTGGTGCGCGACCCAAAACGTCCGTCTGCTCCTGCTATCGAACCAGAAACCTCTTCATCTCCAGTGAAGCGCTCTACCAACTGGATATGGGGAGGTCCCTGTTTCGATACGAGGACCAGACGGAGTTTTTCAGTCGCACACCAGTCATTTATACTCTGTTTCATACTTAGCGTGCAACGCTGCCAAAGCTACTGGCGCGAGCGCGGTGGCTCATCGATGGATTTGTTTGCGCGAGAACGCGTACAATTCGCACGAACGAGATCAGGCCCCACGCTCGCGCCAGTAGCTGTGACAGCGCTGCACGCTAAGTATGAAACACAGTATAGCTGTGTTTGAATATTTGTATTTTCTCTCTGTACCCCTTGTTGCCCTACCCAGTGATTATTATCATCGCTCTACTAAAACTGTTTATTACCAACAAGGGGGATCGGTGGCCGAGTGGTATAGCGCACACCAGCTCGGAGCACGTGGAGCGAAAGCTCGCGCTGCGGAACCAGGATCCTGAGCTCAATCCCCGCCCCTGCCCGTTTCGATCTGGATGAGCATCGTACTGGCGTGCGGTCATGTATCCCTACTGCGTGGTGCACGTTAAAGACCCCAGACTAGCGGTTGCACCGCGCACTGGCTAGATTGCTCATCTACAGCTGAGACACCATGCAGACGCCCACTGAGGCAGACTAACTTTCGGCTGTATAAAGATACACACAACAATTTACCAACAAACTAACGCAAAAGACAAAAACATTTCCCCGAAATGTTTACAATAGTTGAAGACGTATCCAATATGAGCGCCCCCTTAGACGGGTAATATCCGTGGCCGGGATTTCCCGTACAACACAGCTCGAGACGCCTTCAGGGAACCTCCCGCAACAAGCGCCACCAGTACCTACGGTTCTTCCCGGGTCCACGTATGCCTGCTGTTGCTGGTTTCCGGGCATGACGCCATCGGGGGTTCCGGCATCCACTTCATCTAGTGGCGCCGGTGCTTTCTTTACCCAGAAAGGGAACTCTGGAATGTTGCAAGTTTGTTCCGAAGACATCGTGCGTCGCTTCGTTGGGGAATTCTTGTCTCGTCTCTCGGTCTGTTTATAGAAAAGAAGGAAAAGCCCCCTTGTTCCTGCTGCTTTCGTGGTAGCGTCTTTTTTTTTTTTTTCGGAGACAGGTGTGCAAAAAGTAAAAATGCTAAAAGATACTTCTCTATAATGAGCCAATTAAGAAAATAATGAGTCATTGAAGAAAAAGCGAGATCCTGCTGACTCTATTGAGCTGCGCTCATACATTCAGATCCCCCAGAGTTTCTTTTGTTCCAATTGTGGCTTATCGTTGCCCAAGTTCGTTCTAGCCCGGTCTCTTACAATCACCACACACTCTCAGTTTATGATATCTATCAAGCGCGGAGAGCTCGACGTTTTATCTTTTTTCAGTAAAACCTTTTTCCGACTCACTTAGAAAGCCAGGTTTTTGTTTCGGGAGTGCGCGCGGGGGGGGGGCGGGGGGTCGTTCGTGACAAAATGCTGTATGACGGGGGAGGGGGTAGAGGAGGTCCCAGCGAAATTAAAGATATTGGGGGCGGGGTGCTGGCCCTAGCAACCCACCCCCACTGGTATACGTGCCTGACTGTTAGGGCTTCTAATATTAGAGAAAAAATTTTAGATTTGGCGAACTATATAAACAAGGATTACTCGCAGAACGAAAAAGTCTGATATTTTAAAGTGCAACCTTTAAATAATCGAGGGAAACTCATGTATTTTTACGGATGAAAAAAAAAATTAAGTAAGACACCCTTTCAATGTTTACCAAGCGTAATTAAACAATTGCTCCCTCCTCGTGAATATGAGCTATGGCTCGACAGAAAAACACAGCGCTGTATTAAGAAAAAAAAAGGTAGTTAACGAGAACCTTCCCTTTTAAGCAATGGTTGTGAGAAAACGGTATATCTTTATTCTCAATTTAAAAAATATATAAATGTCAATAAAACATGTTGGAAATTCAGAGATTAAAGCGCTCTATTCGGACAACTGACGAGAAGTACGATTGTCTGGGGGATCGTCACAAACAGCAATGACGTATCTTACAAAGCAACAGCACTCCCCCCCCCCTTAACCCCAAATCACCCTCCAAAACTCCCACCAGGCCGTGAAAACAGCGAATCCCAGAAACCTATCGATATTCAATAGCATGCATGCAAACCGTTATTACGCGGCCTCTTTAATTGCGTGCTTTTGTACGAACTTAAAAGCAAAATTCTCTCCTCTCTCGCACTGTTGTTTTGTTTTTGTAATATTTGGTGCATTTAAATTGTGCTCGGGGCGTATACGTCAAGCCGAAAATTTGTTCCTAGAGGAAAAGTGAACGGCGGCGCACAGGCAACTCAAAGTGAGCAAAATAAAACTGATCGTGAATGCGAGAAGGCCAGTCGTCGTCTCGGGCGAGGGGAGCGAGTTGTTGAGACAAGGAGCACGCAATCTGCGGGTGTCGCCGCCGAGCTAACACCTGCTCTTCGCCGCGAGCGCTGGGACCGTGGGAAAGCGACGGCGTTCGTCGCGACCGCGATGCAATGCCGCAGCGGTCTCTTGGCACCCGGCCGCAAGCTGATAAGAAACACTCTCTTCCTCGATGTTGTAAACTAAGTAACCCAGAGTTTACCTCCAAGTGACCATCATTCTACAAGCTGCAAAATCTCGGCGCCCGAGGCTGATAATCTAGGGGGAACGCGCGCGTATATTGCAGCCGCAGTGTCGTCGGAATTCAGTCGTTCCCGATGACGCTGTGCTGACGTCCTTGGTTTCGTAAACTTCTATTTATCGTCTCATCTGCGCCCGTGCAGCTGACCCTGTTCGGGGAAATCTAATCGGCAATCTAAATACCTCTCCGATGACTCTGTCTGTTCCCACGGGATGGCGGCTGTTTACTCTAGTTGGAATGAGCTGTTATAACTTCGTCCTTTCAGCTTACGTCCAGACGCAGACGATGCTGAAAGGTTATGGGGCCAATCAAGCAGCATCAAGAGCGCGAGTCACTGGGGCTTTTCTGTTTCTGATTGGTTCAGCGATGATGGAACACCTAAAGAAACATGACGAACACCATCATAGCGCGCTTTGGACGCTCTCTGATTCCATCAGCTCGTATTCTGTCGGCTGCCTCTGGACTTGAGCTGAAACGGAGTATTGTGCTTCTTAATAAGTATACTCTGTTCATGACAACTTGGGGACTCTATTTTTTTGTCGGGCTGTTTTTTTTGTGTATTCTTTTGTGCATTGATCTTAAGCTTTTTTTGTTGCGCAGTTGATCTTTTAATCAAAACTAGTATTTTTTTATCTCCGACTTTTTATTGCTTAGTTTCACCTACTGCGCTGACAAACAAGCAACACTACTAGCTTTCATTCATAAAAAAAAATTCCTGATGACTTAAGCAATTTAGTGCAGTAAATATTGTACGTAAACAAATCATTTCGATTAGACAAATCCGACGTTTGTCAGTACCTACTGTGTATTCGCGAGCGCTCGAAATTAATGAGCGCATTGAATAGGGAAGGGTACACACAGCGATTCTCAACTCTGTAGCAGCGTCAAATATCAAAATCTACTCCCTCGTTTGACTATACCTGAGCCTTTCTAATGGGGCAGTCTGAAAATGGTAGTGCAATATTTTCGTTAACGCTGCATAAATATGAGCGTGTCGGCCGAGAAGACATAAAGTAAACATTCGTAACAGCTGATTACGGTTTTAGCTTTTATTCCTTAAGCCGCCCATCCTCGCAAAAATAAAATGCATTTTACAAAGCTCGATATGGTATAACACACAACTGCTGTATTTTTTTTTTTTTACTCACCTTTAACATGAAACACTGTCTTTGAACTTCCGTGTGGTCAAAATTGTTTAAGTATAGGCACCATGTTTCACGAAAAATGTTCTGAATTTGGCAATAACAAGTCTATTCAAGATTTTAAAAAAAAGCGTTGTAGAGTTGTTTGCACCAGCCAACTCTGCAGATGCCACGGACGATCAGATTTCGCAAAAAACGAGAACACTTAACTCCAAGAACGATTTGTCCGCCTTCAAACTTGACGCCGGAAGAACGAGCCTCCATTAGCGCAACACCCAACATTCAAATTTCACCGCCCTAAACTTTGAGCGATTACCGAATATAGTCGGGCATTGAAGACACATGCCTCTGCGACCATGCATACCGTGGCCGGAGTGGGCGAAGCAGAGGCCACAAGTATGTTTGCGTTCAGGACGGGAGCTCCCACCTTCGGTTTGCGCCTTTTTGATCGAGGGTGAGCGGTGGGGCATCCATTGGAATACGCGCCGCCCTCTTTAAACCTCCCTGTGTACACATTTTAGGAACCCTTCTATCGCTATAAAGTTACGGCCCATTTACATCTAAGGCTCAATCGTCTCTAGGTAGGTGTGGGAGAGAAACATAAAAAGAAGGGGAGGTGCTTCGAGAACATCTGTTAGCGCGTCGACGCGCCTTGAACCTTTGTCGGTTTGCCAAGAGGTAAAAAGGCATCCAAGAATACACACAACTGCAACAAAAAAAAAGGGGGGGTGGGGGCGTACAGCAGTAGCCTTGTCCGTCTAGAGACAAACAAGCGACAAACATTTCTCGCTGGCATCTCGAACGTTCCTAGTTGCCTCGCTAACCCTCTTGGCCCTCCAGCGAACAACATGGTACATCTCAGAGGGTGGTCGCGTTACATGAGTCCAGGCCACGCAATCTACGATATGGAATTACGTTGATGTAGTCCAACTGTTGTTAGCAGCAAGAGCAACGATTGGCAGGCAGCTACCTGTCGACGCTGCTGTTTCAGTTGTTGTTGATAGTGTTGCTGTTGTGTCTTTCATCAGTTGTCGGTGTCGTTGGCTAGTTGTATGTATGTACGCACGAATTTGGCGGCTTTGACGTCATGCCGCGGCTGGTGGCGCTGCTGTCATGCACGGCGCATGCGTGGACGCATCATTTCGAGCGAATCTGGGTTTCTGCACGCGCAGCGCCCGGACCTGTTGCGGGCAAGTGCAGACTTGATTTTCGAGCTGCAAGTCTGCTCTGCCTCTTCTTTTGCTCCGATCGGTCGGTCGACCGCTGGTTCGTTCGACCTCGCTCGCAGCGGCAACACGGACTTCACGTCCCACGCTGGCCAGTGTGGCCGGACACGATCGTGAGTGGCGACCCGAACTCCAGGTGCCGTTTCGGGCCCCCCGTTTCCCCTTTTATCGGCTGCACCTGCTCCCGTCAGGTGCGAGCTGGAAGCCACCCTCGCAGGTGCCACCCCGGCTGCCGGAGAAATTCGTCACGCAGTTTCTCAAGGCGACTCCCGCCTCCGCTCCATCGTCCTCCTTTCCACCCACGTTGTCTTCCTCTCGCCCCCCCCCCCCCCCGGTGGTGTCTTATAGCGAGTTGCTTCGCCGGCACTCGTGTCCACGCGTGCCCACTCGCGGCGTAAAGCGAGTCGTCTCGTTTCGGCAGGCACTCCACGAGTGGTTGCACTCTCCGGGTTTGCGCCCCAGCGGCGGCACCCCACGCGCGCATGCACCTCGCTGCACCGAGAAAATCGGGCGTGCGCCAAATGTGCAATCCCGGGTCATGCCCGCTCCCGCCGAGGCCGGCGAGGAGCGGGTGCGGTGACGTACAGAGGGTTCGTCTGCTACGAGGTGTCGCGGAACCGGGAAAAGAGAAAACGCGGTGATTTTCTGATAGAAATTGCGTCCCGCGGGCAACGGAATTCAAACGGCGAGCTGGAATTGTGAGCGTCTGGTTATTTCATGAAGGAAGCTAAATGACAACCCGTGTACGGTCTGCAGGTCTTAAGTCGCTGCTTCGTAGCCGTACAGACGCTGCAGTATACCGAGTGTGCATGCCAAGAAATGCTCAGAACAAACGCACCTAGCGGCCCCCGATGCTGATTCGGGACACCATCCGTGTGCGGCAGAGAATTCAAAGATGGTTGTCCACAAACTCCCCTTGGCAGAAAACCGCACTGCACCAATAAGCACCAGAGAAAGCGAAACAGAGTAGACTTTTAAACCCGAGGCTTGGGCAACGTCATCATGTTTAACTATTTCTACCTACGCCAGCTTAACTGGCCCCTGTCGTAGTTTTGTTCGAGTAAAGCTGTCAGTTCTCGACGCCCCTAGCAAGGCTAAGATCTCGATCCACCTGTGAATGACGATCCAAATCGAAAGTCCCACGAAAAGTGTTGCCGGATATTCCACCAGGATCGAATAAGCGTACCTGTGCCAGTGGTTCGACGCATAATACCGCCATGCCTCAAACGGATCAAGCTTCTGCTCGACAGCATGATCAGTTTTCTTCAGTGTAAACGGTTGCAAGAATCGAAAGATCGCAACCAGCCGCATTTGTAGACAGCTGGTTGCGGAACTTTACGCCGTCTCGTAACTAACTCTACGGCAGCCGAGCGTTGCTTGAAGTCATCGCAACTATTAACTTATTAACCACAGGTTGCAAAGCGTCTCAACGTTTGTAGATAAACGCTGGGTAGCGACTGCACTCGCATTCCCACCCACCACTCCGAACAGAAAGGCGCTGTCTCTGGTTTGAGGTCTGGTACCTCTTCTGCAACATAGATGGCGGCAGCATCAGTCTTCTGCACTCGGTGCATTTGGCGAGTTCGTCATCCAGTTCTCTGTGCACATCTCCTGCGAGCGCGATGCATTCTGGGAGAGAACTCGAACGGTGCCAGTGCGTGAAACGAATTGCTATTACTTAGGCCCATTTGCGCGTGTGCAATCAAACCTCTGCACACCCTACTTTACTGCCCCTCAGGAAGCGCCGCTGTTCATCAGAAATGATTTCCCAGAGTAGACGGAGAGAGACAAGACTGCTTAAACCTTCGACGTCTTAGGACCAGCTCCCCAGCAGCGCACCCGGTCCTCAGGACGTCACAAGAAAGGCTTAAAACCCGATCTCGTATCTCTCGGTCGTTCTCGGTTACAAGTGTGTGAACGAGCCTTCAGAGGTTGCGATGAAGTGCACCCCGGGATAATGGCCGATCGTCGAAAGACACATTCGTAACATGCGGCAACTCGTAGGGCAATTCGTCGCATAGGACAATTCGTCATCGGGCCGATTCGTCACGGGGCAAACTTGTCGAAAAACCGGAGATAAGTCTTTGAAGATCTTATTGCCCGCGTAACTAGCTTTATACTTTTAGTGTTTGGTCTGCTTTTGCTACTCAGTTCTTGTGTAGCGTCCTGTTTAGAAAATTTTGTCTTTTGTTTCATTTTAAGTTGATAAACATTTAGTTAATCTTGAAGCATAGAATATAAATATTTCAGGTCTCACTTTGTAATCCACCTTCAAGTTTCTCAGCATATGCGCGACGCAGACTAGAGACTGCGCTTGCGCATATACGGAAGAATGTAGCTCGTCCACGAGCGCGACACAGACTGCGCATGCGTGACCGAAACATTTTGCCATCCATTTTTTTCTTTTTCATTAGTCACAGAGAGATAGATGCAAGGATTGTGGTGGACAGAACATAATTATGGTTATTGCCTATTGGAAATAAGTGAAAGTTCAAAATTCTTACGTTTATCTCGAGTTTATTTCACATCTATTAAACAATTCACTCTGACGTTTGGTATGAAGATGAAAGAATAAATGGTAATAAAGGTTCACTACAGTACCTTAAACAGAAGATTTTTTGCGTAAGAATTAGTAAATAAGATCGTTTCTTCGTGTCACCACTCAAATGAAGATCCCATTCAGTGGATAATTTCCAATCGTTCCTTGTTCTCAACGATTTTCCTATCTGTACAGATCTCATCGGTTCTATTTAAGTATCTTTGGAATAATCGAAATATTAAACAAATATAAATAGTTGCACGAATAAAATTTGAGAAGAAAAAAGGACTGCAGCAATTTGTTTTCAGGTGGGTTCTATTTAACTGAAGTCGTAACAATATTAAAAAAATAATAAGAAAAAACTCGGTGGTTTTTTGTTTCTTATTATATTTGAGCAGAACCAAACTGCGGCGTTGAGGCCTTCTCCCGGTAGCCAAGGGGCCAACGTACATTGCCCGAAAGTTGAAATATAACTTGGCACAGGGAATTCCGATGCCGAACGGTGCAAAGAGGGAGTAACCATGAACACTCCCGCTCTTACTCTCACTTTCCTTCTACCATACCCCTCTCCCTCTTTTTTCTTCTGACCCTCTCCTCCTCTGTTGAAATTTCGGGGTCAGACTTTGAACCCTGAGCTGTCGTGGTCCGGTTGAACTCTGTGGCCACCGCAGGCACGTCTACCAAAAAGAGGGAAAGTTCTTTCTTTTCCGGAGTTCAATGTCGCCCCGTCCAGCAGCAGGTGGCGGCTCGGGCGGTGCTCTTGTTGCCTCGACGTGGGAATCAGTGGGAACGACCTCAAAAGTAGTCTCTGCGTCAGGGAAGTTGCGAGGGTTGTATCTGTTATTGATTTTTCTTATCTCCATTTTTCTGTGCCTGTGTCAACTTGTCCTGTCTGGTGTCTTCGAAGTTATTTCACCTTTCGCTGATCCTGTTTTTTTCTTCATTTGTGCTTTCCCTGAAGTGTTAAATGTATGTCCCTCTGCCGATCCCTTTAAAAGCACCATCGCCCTTTCTTATTTTCTACTTTGCCTCCTTTCGATGTTGGGCAAGTTTCTCAAACATTGAAGAATATGCTTTTCGATCTCTGCAATGAAAATAAATGCTAACACATTCTTGTTCGTTCCCTTTTCAAATTGGTTGAAGTACGCATGCTTATGTTTGTGAATCCGTCTGTCCGCGCAAACGCCCTAACATATCTGTGCAAGATTTTTTTTTTTTATTGCGAATCTGTTTATGGTTAGGGTCCCGTAGATTTTTCGTGTGCGGCAACAGAAATGACGTCACGGCTTCGTGACGTTACATGACGTTACGAAGTCGTGTCACGTTATGTCAATTTCCCGCTAAATTTAGCGGGGAAACTTGCCCGTCACGCGCGTCTAGTTTTTCTGGCTCCTCGGGGCGGCGATAGTCCTCGACATGTGTGTGCGTACCTTTCGTCACGATGACCACCGATCAAGACAAGAAATGTATTCGTACCTTTGTTAAAAATTCTGTGTCACGTCTGTGTCGTGTGCTAAACAGCTTCGCTGGTCATCCACCTCCACAGAGTGAAATGACTCATACTTTCTCAGAGACATTAAAGAGCCTGGGTGCTTGCTACTGTGGTTACATGGATGATGGAACACTATGTCCTTATATAAGTTCCAACCCGCAAGCAGCCTCAGGGGTAACAGGCGTCAACTTTTTTCGTCATTGCTTCAACATGCCAACTTGAGCACGACATAATTTCCCTTGCTTAGTGGTTAAACAAAAAAGGAAAGAAAAATGGCAGGCTTTTGCCTAGACTCCTGTGAACGTAGAATTCGCTCACGGGCGTCGCGTGACGCCTTGAAATTACGTCGCGTGACGTGGTAAGCTCCTTCTCTAAATATCGCACGAAAAGTTTCTATGCCGCGTTCGTGATGTTAGATTTGTCGTTGACGCTATAGCTATGTAATGTAAGGTTCCCTCTCTTTACCGAAATACATCCTAGAACGTATTCTAAGATTAATCGAATAACAGGCTTTCGAAGTGCACCCGGAAAAAGCTGGAACTTATGAGTGTTGAAATCAGAAGATTATATCATCATGAACAAGAAATAATCACTAGGATGTTGCGGCTATGTACGTGGCTAGTTTTCAGTTAATTACGATGGTGTGCAACTGTATAAAAATATTCAATATAGGCAGAACACTTCCACGAGACAACGTCTGGTATGATGCGCAAAACTGCGTCTTCGCACGCGTCCAAGATCCGCGAACAATATATCGAGCGTTTGGAGAGAGATCGAGAGAGATATATAACTTTATTCTGACAACTGAAGTTGGAGTCCCGATTTGCGTTTGGACATGTCTGTGCCTGCGGAGCAGCGGTGACGGAGGCACCTATGGTATCCCTGAGTCCTCCTGTCCGCTGCAGCAGCAATTGCGGAGAAAGGAACACGTGTGGATCCCCGACTAAGGAAAACGTGCCACGGCATCTCATCGCGCGGCCAGGTGCGAGCGCACCCAGGTAAGAACCGTCGGATGGACGGCCACCTGGGTTACGGCAGCCAGTCGCCCGGCGGCCATAAGGACGTTTCACAAGCACGACAATGCAGCCGCCGCCTGCACGCCGCCGTCTGCGTTCTTGGCCGGTTGAGTCAGAGAACGGCAGTCCGTGTGTTTCCTGCAAAGGAAACCTGCAGCTTTTACTAATATTATGTTATGTCTTGGGTAGGGTAGGAGCGTGTTTGTGTCTGTTCGGCGTCAGCTGTCCCCAGCCGACAAAATGGCCCTTAATGAGGTGGCATGACTGACCGTATCGCGCGACCTTGACGTTTACGCCGGAACGGTCGTTCGAGGGAAGTAACGGAACAGACGGCACACAAGCTTGTCTGGATTCTGTTTGAGTCATCGGTTCTAAAACCGACATCGGTGTAAAGACGCACCTTATTACTTTATGAGCGTTGTCGGAGATTACCTAAAGGGGTACTCCGTCGATTTTTCGAGCTTACTAAGTATATTTTCGCAATCACCGCGGCCCGGCCCTTTCCGGAGTGCTATTTCGTATCGAAAAATTCATTACTGGTATTGTAAAATTGACGAGTGAAAATAATGCAAAAACCAACATTAAAATATCCCCGCGCTTTGCAATGCTGTGACGTCAAAGGAAGGCAGGCTTGCAGGTTGAGCGGGTAGTCTAAAAATTGACTATATGCCGAGCTCCTGTTTCGTGCTGCTGCGCTGGGGCTGGAGCGAGTTTCCAAATATTTATTTGCCACCATGAAGTGCTTGTAATCAGTTTGGAAGAAAGTATACAGTCCAAAGAGTGAACAAATGCCTTCCCCTGATGTCACTTTCTTTATTGTTACCAGCAGAGATTTTCACTTGAAAAAACACGGTGAGGACCAAAATTCTACATTCAGTAACTTCGCGAAAAAAATATTTTGGTCCAATATTTCGGTTACCATTTCAGCGATCTTTGTTGGTGTGTTTAGTAAACTTTCGGGGAAATCGGGGACTATGAAGAAAACACCGGAGTAACCCTTTTAAAATGCTAGTACGTCGAACACCCAAGCCAAAATCTGCATCTGGTTCGGTGAGCTTTCAGTCAGATATGTAGGACGCCAAAACGAATGGACTTACCGGTGGTGCTTATTGGCTGTATTGGCTGCTGCGTAAGAATTTTGTATGCGTAAGAATTTTAAACAAGGGACGTGTTAAAAATGTGCAGATCGCCAGTCCGTTTCATGTGCCTCATGCGTTGCTGGAAGAGATCAGCCTTTCGTGTACTCTTAGGTAAAGTACACGCGCAGGCGTCTTTTTATGGTGTAACTGGTTCCTAAACATGAAAATCAACTCATTCAAGGTGTCGTACAAACGCGAGATAACCTGGGCCCTCTTGTGCAATAGGTTGTCGTACTGTAGATTCGCAACTACTGTCACAACGATTAGGTGCATTACGGGAATGCAAATGCGCAGGGGGATATTGTAGATCAAATCAAACCACACCAAGTATTGGTCGTGCTCCAACCAGCGTAGGCAAAAAGGAACTCCTGAGTATGTGCATAGCCTCCTATATATTGACAACGGCTGGCAGATCGCCACGAGAAGCGGCCGCCGAAATGGAAAAAGGTGGGGCGGCAGACAACGGACGAGAGGAGAGCCACGTGACTGGCGCCCCGCTGCGGCGAGACGCCGAAACATACCTCCTCAAGCGAAACAAGTGTGTTTCGGGTCTTCGCCGCTGCAAAAGCTGCGCGCTGACGTCCAGGCTTCCCGAGAAATGGTTCTTTGATGCTTTGTGCTACCAGATCCTCGCACTCCAAATCTGCGACCGGGCACTCTACGGCTCCATCATCGAACTGCCAGGCTTTGCGTGTATAGAGCAGGCTATGGTAGGCGAGATCACGGGGTTTCCCGGTGAAGCGAAGGAGGGCGACGTCCCAGACGTTAACAAAGCCTCAGCATACACATTCGACGGGACCCCGCGAGCGCGTGGGTCGACCACGGCAGCGCACCAAGACCTCGCCCTCTGAAAGGCTTGAGGCGCGCTAAGACGCCGGCGCCGACACCGCGCCGACGACGACGACTCGGCGCGCGGCCTGTGACCGGTCGGTCCCGTTTCGTAGGACGAGAGCGGGACGACTCTGCAGTGCCCACAAGCCGGCGAGCTCAGCGACGAATTCGACGGGCCACGTAGGACGGACGGGGCCGAAGTGGATTGACCGTAGGCGTACACTACTGCCGGGTTAGGCAGGTCGGAATGAACCAGGTGACACGACGGCCTATACGAAGAAAACGACGTGTGACGTTTTTGTGTATCCTCCGTCAAACGTTTCTGACTGAGCGCGGGTGGGTGGGTATGTCTTTGTCTTTTTCTTGAAAGTTTCACAGAAGTCAAACAAACGCGTGTGTGTGGATTTCCCAGTGTCGTGGGAGCACTGCGGTTGCTGTGTGACGACTGTGATGCCTGTCCCGCTCGACCAGACCGAAATCGTACCCGCGATGTTGCACGCACAGACAAATTTCCAAATTTGTTTGATAAATTTCTGGAAATTGCTCAGTCTACCTTAGATGGCATCCTTTGTGTCTGCTGCATAGGCGGGATAATTTGGTAAATGCACCACGACTGCTGCCTACAAAGAATTTCAGATGTCACGTTCAAGTGGCCTTTCCACCCACGTCGCTGATACCAACTCGACATGTAAAGCATGCATTCCGTCCTTTTTCGAATACGTACTCACCGCGAAATGTCAGAATGGAACAGAGCTCTGGGGTCTTCTTAAATAAAAATAAAAAAGAAAACACGAAAGGTACACGTCCGCAAGAAACACAAAGGCACCAATGGTGTCCAGCAGTCCTATAAGGGTACTAAGTACTCTACACAAAAACACGTGGGACAAAAATTAAAAGTATGCCAAGCAGCGAGGCGCTACGGTCGCTTTTTGACATTAAGAACTTCTGAACGATGCTATCTCGCTGTATTTTGTCATACCTCTGATGTCCCAAGTTTACATATAGAATTTCGAAACGATAGAGCAAGTTCAATATATTTCTTCGACGAATAAATTGAATTTCTTTTATATTCCAGAGTGGCTCATTGAGACAACAGATTCACATATATGAGCCTATTCCTGTGTGCTATATTGCAAAAAAAAAATAATCCCACTATGCAAACTTGTTTTTAAAACTGTTTCCCATAACGTCCCCTCCACAAAAAAAAAAAACCATCGAGTGCCTTAAATGTTTTGGAAATCGGATTTCTGTTTTCAGGCACCTACGTTACTTTTCACTGGGTTAACTTATACTCAACAACACAATAAAAACCACATTTAACTGTATAATTGAGCGTAGTTTGTGTGACCCCTTCCCGAAGAAGGTGCTAATTTTTTTATGTAGAGTTTAGGCAACACACCAAATGGGGTTGTACTTACTGTACACAATTCTTTCTGTAGAGTAATAACAGCCCCATTCCAAGTGTTGCCTAAACTCTGTATTAAAGAGTTAAGTACTCTCTAAGGAAGGGTCATACAAACTGCTCTAGTGTGCTGTTATGTGACATTAACTCTTGCGAGAGAACATAGTTAACCCTTTAATACGGACTGTAGGCAACACTTCTAATGGAGTTGCATTTACTCCACAAAAAGGATATAACAACTCTTCCTCGAGAGCGTTCTTAACTCTTAAATACAGAGTTCAGGCAACACTTCTAATGGAGTTTGAGTTACTCTCCATAAACGAGTGAATTCAACTCTTCCCGAAGAACATGTTTAACTCTTGCATACAGAGTTTAGGCAACACTTCTAATAGAGTTGTAGTTACTCTACACGATGGAGTGAAGGTAACTCTTCCTGGTGAGTAAGCGTAACTCTTGAATACAGAGGTTCAGGCAACAATCTAATAGAGTTGTAGTTACTCTACACGAAGGAATGAAGGTAACTCTCCCTGGAGAGCATCCTTCACTCGTCAACAAAGAGTTTCGGCAACACTTCTGATAGAGTTATAGTCACTCTACACAAAGGAGTGAAATTTACTCTCATCAAAGAGTTTAGGCAACACTTCCCGGGGAGTTATAGTTACTCTACACAAAGGAGTGAAGTTGACCCTTACACTTACACATCAAAAGAGTAGCCCTGACTCTCTCAAAAGTATTGGCGTGACTCTCTATAGAAGAGTTAAGTGAACACTTGTATGGGAGAGTTAAACATACACTTGCCTCCGAAGAGTTAAAGTTACTCTTAAAAAGAGCGGATTCTGTGACAAGCCATTTACACCTCCAAAAAGAGTTAAATCGACACTTTCTTTTTTAGAGTGCATATATAAAAACTGTGTCAAAAGTAAATGTTATTGACGAGATCCGTAAGAAAACAAGGCTTTAATAAAGCAACCAATTTTCTATTTATTGGATGTTATTATTTACACAGTTCTTGCCATCCAAGAGAAAAAAAGAACGAATGTAATGCGAGCGAATATACTGTTACGAAAACTATGTTCCTTCCAAACACACCGATGACGTGTTCGCAGAACAGCAGAAATCTTACTATTGCGTCGCTGGGATACAAAAACGAGTCATTACGCCCTCAAAGAAAGCTCCCGGTGCGCCTCTATGCCTGGTAGCTTGCGCACATATAAGCACAAAAATATGCGCGTGTCTGCGCGCGCGTTTGTTTTGCAAAGGCGGCAGTGGCAGCAGGTCACGTCAGGTGCGGTCCACGCACGTGTCGGTCTCCCCGTCAGCCCGGTGGACAAGCTCGTTGGAGCAACGAACTTCTCCCGAGACGCCCGTGGGAAGAATCCGCGGCCGGCCCAATCATTCCGCGAACCTCGCTGCGTGGATGGCGCCGTGTGTGTGGACGCGTGCGAGCCTTTCTTGGGCAAGTAGTGCGCCGGGCCTCTACGGACCACGCAGCCGACTTCTTCCTGCTTCGGAGGAACCGGGCGAGGCCGCCGCCTGGTTTCTGGGTGGCAGCAACCCTTTACCTGCGGTATAGGGCAGGTGCGTACAGTCCTGATAAACAACAACAACAAAAAAAGCTAAATCAAATGAAGCACATTTTGTCGCGCATGTTATAGTGCAGCTTGACTGGAATAAAAAAAATATTCTTAGAAGCATTGAAGTTGCAAATGAAGTTTCTCTAAGAGACTTGACCTATTAACGTGATATTGGCTGCCCTTCCGCGGGATTTGTTTTCAAGCTCTTTTCTAGCAGCATCGACCTCCTTTTTAGTGGCGGTAAGAAGAATGTGTTTTCTACTGCTCCTGTAAGCGCTGTATGTGCACTCAAACTTGCAGTATTCTGCCATTTGTTTTGGGGCAACCGTCAGCGGGGCGCTTCGGTTCGACCACGGCATCCTTTTTTGTCCGCCATCATTAAACTGGAGATGAAAAGAAGGCAATGGATCTGGATGCGCGACTGATACCTTCCTTTTATCGAGGCACAAAGCCCGACGCAACGACAGAGCTCTTTGACCGGCACGGCGCAGAAATTTACACAGCCGCTTCGTAGCGAAAACACGAAGCTGTTGAGAAAAACGGGAAGTCGTAAACAAGTTTCGCACTTTTTTCACGGAGATATATTTGATTTGATATGATTCGTTCATTTGCATCAGGTACTAAGTACATGACACTGGAAGCATGTCGAAAAAGCTGTCCCATGGACAGCTTGACGAAGCCACAGGCCCCCGCATTGACATTTGTGCAGCACAAGCAAAGTAACAAAAACTACATGCAGTTTAATTTACAGCGTCAATAAACAGAACTTGAAAATAGCGTTAGCAAGAAAATAGAAGTAGCATGGACACACAGTTCAATTTACAGCATGAACAAACTTCAACACAGTCACAAACAGATATCCTTATTGACTTCGTGCTTAGGAAATGCAAGTTGGATTCTTCCGGGAAGACCAGAGCGAAAACTCTTCGTCAAGAAGGGTTCATTAACGCAGCCCATGGTGACCTAAGATCGTTGCGCAGCGATATCAATACTTCTGGCGCGGTTTCCTTATGTGTGTCCAGTGAGTTCAGAAAGTGCAATTAAATACGATGTCGCGTGCTCACAAATCCGCAGGTGGTTCTTAACGTACCATGTAGCCTACACTTCGTACGCACTTCAAGCTGACCGCGTTTTCTCTGGACGACTACCCCAGCCAAGTCCTTCTGAGGAGCTCTTTGCTTCGGGCTTCAGCCGTGGGCGTCCTTTGCTCTTGCTGTGCGGTGACTGCGTGCATCGGAGAGCTCCCACAGGAGCCGCGTGGTGCACTGACCCTGTGTCTCGGGGCGTCGGCGTGGCCCGGTCAGCAGCCGTCCCTCCAGAGTCTAGACCACCGACCCCGAGACGGAGCGGTCGAACAGACGGACCTCCGCACGCGTGCTTCGATTGCTCGCGCCCACATGATCCGATTAGAAGAGGTGGCGGTTTTCTAGTTGGCGTTCTTGATTATTTCCAACGCCTCTCGGTTCTTGCGTCTTTTACGGTGGACGCAGCGTGACCGAAAGTTTCGATTGGTCATGTTGGCGAGGTATGTAGAGTCCAGCAGCCGGTCCTCGCCCCCGTCTGTCTTTCACAACCTACGCAATGCTGGACGGTCGAAGATCGAACGACTTTAATTCGGTGGATGGCTTCCACTGGGCAGAAACGGAACCTATTACATGTTCAGGTTTCTTTCTTTTCGCACTAATGCGTCGCTTTGCATTCAATAAAGACTGCCACTCGCCTGTTATTGCTTTATGGGTTATGGTCGTTTCTGTCATCGTTGCCGTTGATGTTGTTTATATACTTCTTAGCATACACGCTGTTCTGATTTTAGGTTCTTTCGCTACTCCATTCCCCTGGCGTACTACCTGTGAGAGTTCTGTTCGAATTCACCGCAAAACGACGTCCTGTGCAAGCCATGTTATATGTATATATCGGTTGGTACGAAGCTGGTGGATGCGACGTCATCATTCAAATGGCTCCTGGCGACGAGACAACACACTAATGTATGACACAGTTTTCATCGCATTACTTCGGAACGTGAGGAGAACTGCTCAAATCGCGAGAGTTTTAAGTTGGTGAAGCTCAAAACACTGGACCTTGAACGTTATGCTGGAACGCCGGTTGGCGACGAAGTAAAATTGCTTTCAGAAACATCTTCAAGTATATCGCAGAAACCAGAAAGTCACCCACCTACCATTTTGTCAGACACTCTTGCTCTTGAAACGTTCTTTGCGATGTACTTCCAAGGCACAGCGTCTCAAGGGATAAGTTTAGACAGCCACTGCTGCGATCTATATCGTAGCTCTCCAGCGCGTTCGAATAAACGGTCACTCTCAGTGACTTGCACGAACAAGTGGTTGCTTAGAAAGAAGAGAACTCCTCGCAAGAGCATTGTAAATAAACTAAACAGACAAAAGAAAAAACCTAAAGCCTACATTTAGTGTCATCGTTCCTTTACTAACCACAGAATACCGACTACTGTATATAAGCTATCATGGCATCGCGGTGAAGTGGACGCTCTAAGGCACAATGCTGGTCGAGCAGTCGCCAAGAGCATTCCATACCAGAGCACACGTGAACAACCGTGTGCAAATCCATTAGTCTCAAGTTGTCCCTAATGACAAAATAAATAAAAAAACGCGACATTTTACCTTAAGTTTGATGATGCGGCCTAATCTTGCGTGTCTGAAACATTTTGTTTACTTGAAGCGATGAACCACAACGCTCTCGTCGTCCCAAAGCGAAATCAGTATGTTGAACTGTTGTTTTTTTTTTCCGCTGTTTAGTTTTGGGTTGAAATTCGTGAAGCCGTACAACTCGCGTTCAATCTTCTCCTACAGATGAAACGCACCGCCCAACTGCGTCCCTCTCATTCCAAACATAATCTCGTTAAAAAAAAAAAAAAGAGAGGTTACCTTGCCGTGGGCTCCGATCGCGGAACAGGTGTTTCGTTCTACGAGCGCATCGAAACGCGCAACCACGTACACACATAGCGTGAATACCTTCCTCGAAGAACTTCACGTACAAAACTGCAAACAACAACAAAAAAAACAAAAAAAAACAAGGCACGTGTACAGGAAATGCAGGAATTCTGGAATTAAAAACACCTAGAAATGCGTTCGGGTCCCCTTACAATCAGCGTGGGAAAATCGAACGCGGACGGTCGAAACAATTTCGGCTACTTTATCCCCGTTCGAAACGACAGCTGTTCCTTTTTACGTCACCGTTGCCTCTTGATTTCCGTCTATCGAATCCATTAGCGAGTTTCACCCACTCGAGTCTGTTTTATTTTACTTGTTTGTTTATATATATATTTTAATAAGCGTTTTTTATGTCGAGCGAATGCGCGCAGATTTGTGCTTGTTGGGGCGTGCGTGCGTGAGCGAGTACATGAGTGTTTTTAATAACGACGTTCTAATGGGTGTTGGCTTTAGTTATCGGAAGCGAACGATGTGTTTACAATTTTTTTTAATTGCATCTATCGATATCATTAGCCGATGTCGCTGACGGTGATGGTGGCCTGCTCTCATTGTAGTTCTAATTGGAAAATCGTTTCATTAATGGAATGCATTTCATTCGACACGCAAATATAGACTCTAATGGGGGTTCCCACGATTAAACGCTTGTTGACGCAAGTGTCAGAAGTAATTACGGACTACATTTTTAATTGTACGCATGAAAAATTGAGCTACTGAATATAAACTTGATCTTTTTCTGTGCGCTATATACAGCCTGACAGCTCATGTAATGGAGGCCTTCGTGAGTTGCGAGAATCTTATCATCGCTCTGCATGCAGGCAATACAGTTGAGGTATATCACGCCGACGAACGACTCAGAAAGCGAGACAGCAAGAAGACGCGCATTTTCTTCGAAAGCTTCTGACTGACTCCGCCCTTCTCGATATATCCGTGTTCTTGCGTCTTCGCTTATCGGAACATTATGCTTCTCGACATCTTCACCGCCCACCTTGAAGCGGTCTGCCTGCCGAGGGGCGTTTTCTTTCAATCTGTTCCGTGTTACGCTACGCACGTTTGCTGTAAACACTGAAGAAAAAAAAAAGAGGATGCATCTCGCGACAAATCCCGTTATCTGTTTCAGGTCCCGCGGCCGCCGAAAAGAAAAGGAAAAATGGAGAAGCGAACGGAATGCTCGTGCGTGGTGGACGCAGCTGTGCAAGGATCCAGGTCACTTGGCCGTGGGATCCGGGATTCAGGAAAAATGCCTGGCGTCCGAACGGTGATACGACGAGGACAAGTCACGTCTCCAGGACCGCGATTTACTCACGCCCATCTTCGAAAATTGTTCCGGCAGGTGGCGCAACCTGTGCCGCCTGTTTGTGCTGGTACGTGTGTGTCTTGCATCGCGCTCTGTCTGACGCCCACCTGAGGTCCTAATACGGTCACATCCGTCCGCGAGGCCGAGTTAAAATATTATCACATATTTGTTTTATTTAGGATATCACATAGACTCCAATTATTTATGTATGTAGAAAACGCTTACGGCCCCCGTAAAAACAGTAAACTTTGTTTTTTTTTTTTAGAGACGCGTGACTGGTTGTTTGATTATTTCGTCTTGCATATCATATCCGTGTTATCTTTCTAAGGTACAACGTCCTGCCACATTCACTGTACAAAAAAAATTATATGTCTGTTACAATCTTTATGGTGTAATAACTGGCACACAGTCAGTGCAAACATCCATCGGCGTACGCAGGGGGAAAAGGGGGGGGGGGGGAGGGGCAACGACGAACAAATAAGCAGATGCTGCAGCCCTGTCTATGCTTCTTAAAAAAGTAATCCAACCTTTTTCTTTCCTTTTTTTTTTTCTAACCTTTACTGTGTTTGTTACCGTGGAGCCTCGTCCTTCTGACGCTCATTGTTAGGAAGTAGAAAAGTGTCACAATTTAGAAGGTAGAGACAAATGCATCAATAAACAATTGACACAAAACTAAGTTTCTACCGAAAGCAAACAGGGGCTCCTATCGTCCTCCTTTCTTCTATCTCTTTAAACATTCTGCGCCACCACCGTCAAGTTAGCTCAATGGTTCATTTGGTTTCAGTGTTCAGTCCACGCGCCTCTTTTCCTTCTTTGGTGGTATTTTTTTCCCCTTCAACCTTTGACAGCTACATAAGAAACACCAACTGGTGCCACTGCGTCGCCGCGGTCAAGTTCAGTCGCAACGCCTTGCTCTTTTACGTTTGAGGCGGAGTCTCCATTTCTCCTTCGTTTTGCAAATATAGCTGGCAATGGCGGCCTTCCTTCTGCGTGGGAATATGATGCTTTTGTGGGTCGTGTGCGTTCTTGCTGCAGGTGACAAGGGCATGCGTCCATTTTTGACACTGTGCCCTCAGTCTTCGGTCACGTAACCTTAGACTACAGAGGGCGGCCTGAATCAACCAAGAGATCACGGCGCCACCTGTCACTGGGACAGATACCCAACAAGGCTTATAAGATAATATTGTTCATTGTAGCCAACCTCGTCTGTCTGTATATATATATATATATATATATATATATATATCTTGTACAGGCGCTTAATTTTACAGACTAGATGGTACACTCTTGCTTTCTTTGTGCTGTATGGACAGGGTTAAGGCGTCAGCTTTCAAAATGTCGTCACCACTCTAGCCCACGCTCTAGTCCCCTCAAAACAAAATGTAGTCTTTTTTTTTTTTGCTGTAAAAATAAATTATGATTTGCCAAACGCTCATTTTCCACCCAAATGTAGCGCTAGCGGTCCGAGATTAGATATCAAAGTTTCAGAACTATAAGCGTTATGTTAACCAAAATTCACAAATAAGTTTCTGAAAAATTCTTTTTTTCTTGGGGGTAAATGGTGCCATAGGTTTCACGTACTGCTCTGTCGGCCGCCGTTTTCCCATTAAAAATTTCAGCAAATCGCCTATAACCAGTGCCTCCTATATAAGTTAGATTATGCCTGTCAGCTTCTCTCCTAGAGGTGTCCAGGCTCGATCCTTCACCTCACAACACGCACGAACGGCTAGGTAGCGCCGCCAGGCGGACGTTCGTTTTTCTTTTTTTTTTCTAGCATGTAGTATTTTCATTATTATTGAAGATATATCATATATATGTTTTTCTAACAACATGTGGAACACTTTTCTGGATGTAACCATCATGATTCAAACGAATTTCGCTGAGACAAAATACCTAAACTACGAAACAAGCACGGCCAGGCCGCGCTTGTGGAGCGAGTACGCGGAGAACGCTTGGCCGCTTGACCGTCTGCTTCGGCGGCAGTTTGGGGCTTTGGCGGTTACCTTAAATCGCGCACATAGAAAGTGGTTGGCGCCGGGTCGTGTGCGGGTGGAAGGTAGGAAATATATGTAATATTACACTAAAAACAGCGAGCTGGTCCCGATCTCTAAACTGTCGGTCGAGGATATTTAGATTTCTTGCTGTCGGTGCTGCTAGGGTGCGACATCTTTGAATCTCCTACGGAAGAGATGGTTGGCTTCACTACACGGCAGGTTTGTTCGCCTAGGTGGCTCCACCGCACGGCAGCCACACGTACTATTCGCCCTCTCCCTTCCGCTTGCTAGTGCTCGGAGCCGACAGGCATTGAGTAACTATATAGGAGGCGCTGCTATAACTTTCGATTGAGATAACGGTTAGTTCTGAAACTTTGGCATCTGATTCGGGCCACTAGCGCTACATTGGGCCGAAACTGAAAAAAAAAAAACGCTGTAATTGTTGTTGTTTTTTTTGGGGGGGGGAGTACACCCTGTATACGTGAACCACTCTCTGGAGTGCATATGTGCTACGTCGAATCACGGAAATTGTGGAGGTTATAGGTGGCTTGAAGTTGCACATAACGTCAACGCATCATGCTTGTGGTCATTCCTCCTTCTTGCCGAGCAGACCATATTTGGTTGTGCAAAATATGTTCCGTAGGAGGTACGCGCTCAGCCGCAAGACCACCACAATGCCGTCTACGGGACATCAATGCAAAATATTAACGTATAAAGACGTGAACCTCTATTATCTCAAGAAGTACGTGCCTCAAGGGATACCAGAGAGATACTTTGAGTAGCCACGGGAATCGTACTCAACAGCTCCATGACGAAAACCGATAATTACACAACAGCAAGGCTTGAAATTCATCTTGTCTTTTTTTTTTTTGCATCATGTTTTACTTACATTTTGTTCTGTCTAATGGCAACCTTGTGCATTTTCTCTCAGCACTTGACTCTTGTCTATGGTGCCTGGAACGCGTCTCCGACTGGTGTGTTTACCGCAGCCAAAAACGTGGTCCCTCGATTTCCGCCTGATGACGTCATAGGAGTGTCATTCTGTCGCCCATTGCGACCCTGGCGGCGTCCCTACAGTTGTGATACATATGGCAGACGCCTGTTCTGCTGCAGGTCGCTCTCCACTGTGACAGTTCACGGAAGCTAGAGCAGCCAGAAGTTGGGACGCCGTGATGACAGCGACACTCGCGTTCGCTCGTGCTTTTCGCCAGTATTTCTACGGCCAACCGCCAGGATCGCGACAGGCAACAGCATGAAACTCCGGCTTCTGTGACGTCATTTGTTGCCACACTGGGACCACTTTTGATGTATGGGCGGGATAGGACGCTAAACAAACCAGTCGAAGACGTGATCCAGGCACCATACTCTTGTTATTTTTTAAAGAAATCATTCTCTCTTGCCGAGTTCCCGGAGGTTTATGCAAGCGTGCCCCGCTGCGCCACCTGGCCACCACGACCACCCTGCACCACGACGCACCGTCCACCCGGTGTTTCTAGCCCCGTGCAAGCGAGCGCACGCACGACCGTGTGGGGAAACTCGGGCAGGTGGAAAAGAGAGCAGCGGTCGGAAAGGGGCAGGCTTTCCTGCTGCTGTTTGTTCTACTACCACGGGGGTCTTTGAAGGGGAGAGGAGGACGACAGGTGGAGAGGGTATTGTTGTTGTCGCTGTTGCTTTTAGGAGGAGGGAATAAGGCTGACGGGAACCACGGTGTTCGAATCTAATGAGCGCGAAGCGTTGGCGTTCATGCGTTGTAATAAGCGGACAACATCTGATAGCGCTCCCGGGACCGATACCAAGGAGGGCGAGCCTTCGTTGTTTATCGGCTCCAAATGGAGTAACGCTGAAGCCTGGACGCTGAAACCCGACTTATTTCTACGCGTCCTCCTCCCACTCAAAGTGAGCGACTCCACGGTACTGTGCGCGCTTGTTATTAAGAGGTCTGGGATAGATGCAGGCGTGATTACCGAAATCACTGGATCTGTTAAACTTTTTTACCCTTTTCGACTAATGGGTTTTTACAACATCGTATCTTACGCAAAAACGAAACAAGGGATATATCTTCGCGAACCACGCTCAAGATTGTTACCTTGACCGTGTCATTTGTGTAAAGAAGAAGTGAGCTGTCATCTGGTGTAATGTAAGTGGTATACCAACGACAATACACGTGTCTATGAGTGGACAGAAATAGAACGCGAATCTTTATAGTCCCCGAGTACTTTGGTGTTGGGCGTTGTGCCAACGCTTTCGAGAATGAAATCTCAAACAATATCAACGTTTCTTTTTAATGCAACATTAGCGTTGCATAAAACAACTTGCTACTTGTGTATGTAAATAACGCCGCACTCCCACTATCCACATACAATAGACACGCGGAGTTTCTCTGCGGACATAAGGACTGATTTATCTGTGGACATGCCTCATTCGTTTTCGAAGCATGTGCTCGGTTTGTGTATATATATATATATATATATATATATATATATATATATATATATATATATATATATATATGTGTGTATAGACCGACACACTATTTCCAAAGAAGCCCGCGTTTGCCCACACCGGATGTGGGCACTGCGCGAGCGCAGAAACCAGACTCGCGTGAAATAAAGCTTCTGCGCATGCGCCGTGGCGACAACAGCGCCACCGCAGAGGTGTGACGTCAGAGCCGCGTGTTGGTCTATACACTTCGAACATGCTTGCAGACAGTGTCTGCATGATTAATGGGAAAGGAGGTACAAAACAGTCTTCAGATACTGTCTGCAGAAGACTGTCCTTTGTACGGTGCATTAGCCGCGTGACGATGGCTTCAGAGCGCACCATGGAAACCTTTCATGTTGACACTTGTGTTGGAAATTAGTACCACCATATCCCGCGTCCTTGCCGGATTTTCATTTCGTAATTAATTCACTCGCAGTGCATGATTTATTATTTCGTTCTAATCTAGAACCCATATTGCCCGTTTGGCGGTTAGGGAAGAGCGTACAGAACGTTGTTTATTTTCTTTCTGGCCCTTAACGTTGTGTATTTGCCTAATTTCGGAATCGTTGATTCACTTTAGTCCAAGCACGAGCCAGCGTACCATTTATTTCATATTTAATTGTTTTAGTTTGCCAACAGGATATCGTGGCTTAACGAACCTTTTTTTACGTGTTGCTTTTTACTACCTGGCACGAACGTGGCAGCAGTACGAGCTTCGAAAAAATTCGCGTCTCCTTAAACACTCTTTCTTTAAAACTTTGGTTGGATAAACTCGGTACTACTAATAGCACTACTTGTCTCTAATCACTGGTGCTCCATTGTGCTGATAAAACATTTGCCAGCATAGCGTTTAATTGTTGTACCGATATTACTGTCTAAGTGTAAGCAGGGAAAGACTGACCGTACACCCGTTGTACTAGCTGTCAGATTTACAAACCACAAAAACCTGAAGAAAAATACACACACATACACACACACACACACACACACACACACACACGCAGCCAGGTAAACAGGCCCAAAACTGCGTGCAGGTGTCAAGCACCTGCCTCGCATCATCATCATGCCGCCCCTTGCCGTGTCATTTGCTGCCGTAGTTCTTCAACATACTCCCTCGGCCTCATGTGAAGTAGCCGCCAACGCTAATCTGCGTCGCTTCGTCAGACGTCAACAGCTCGCGTAGCTACACCCTGTGCGTCTCTGCACCTGAGCGCCCGGAGACATCACCCGTTAACCCCTTTCACGTTCTTTCAAGCGTAAAATCAAATCCGCAAAACTGTTTCCAAAATTAAACTTGCGGAAGAAAAAACGAGAAGGGATGGAAGTTTGTGTTTGTCCGTCCCTTCTCGTTTTTTCGTCCGCAACTTTAATTATCCCTACCAACCCGCTCGTTCTGGACTCCTTACCTTGTTTCCAAAACTTCCTCTCATCCTCCCCGCGGCTATGCTCCGGTCACCCCCAAGTCGACAGTGCGGTGAAAGCTACGTGCTCGTTGGGTCAATCATACGTCGATATTCCGCCACGTACCCACCCATACCCAAGCGCAGAGAGCATGGTCAGGTGATGAAAGGAAAGCGGATGATTGGTCTGCACTCTCAGCTTAGGGTTAAGCGGAGTACAGACAGGAGCTGGATCATTCCTCGAAAAAATAACTGCTTTATGAACAAGGCAGAAGTGATTTGGAGAAGCCCATAGGCTAAGTCTGGTGATGTCTCACCCTAGCCACAAGGAGCGGTACTTCCGAAAGGGTGTAATGGAAGACGGCTGCGTACACCAGTGGCCCTTTTTAGGTGATGGTGGACAAAGAGAGAGCGCCCTTGTCCCTTCGTGTCCTATAGGGCGACGCATCTGGGGACAGTCCAGCGAGATTCCAGGTGTCAAAGCTGTTGACTATGTTACCGAGGTGCGCACGTCTGCAAGTCTGTGAGCGCCTCCGTCTTACTGTTTTCTTTCATTCATTTTTGGTGGGAGGCACGTATGTACCTAGGAAGACCATTCGTGACAAACCCAAGTTGGAGCACATCACCCGCATCTTCGTTCGAAGTTCTTAATCCCACAGCTTATTAACAAGCAGCGAATCGCTCGTACTCCTTTCTCGTTCAAACAGAGACTGGTAAATCAACAAGTCTGTGTTTGCGTCTTAAGTTGTTTAGTTTAGTGTATTTGTCAGTGAAGACACACACACACACACGCAGCCAGGTCGTCCCAGAGAAAAATAAACGCTCTATAAAAGCAGTCTTTTAAGCGCAAGACGTTCAATAGCACAGGTAAAGGAACACGGACGGCAGAAGTCAGACAGGGTTCGTGAGAACTTATAGCGAGTTCGTTTCACACGCACTGGCACCGTTCGAGTTCTCTCCCAGAATGCATCGCACTCGCAGAGTGTTGCACGGAAAACTGGACTCAAACGAACTCGCCAAATGCACCGAGTGCAGAAGCTGATGCTGCCGCCATCTATGTTGTAGAAAAGGTACCGACCTGAACCGAAACTAGCGCCTTTCTGTTCGGAGCGATGGGTGTGAATGCAAGTGTGCAGTCGCTACCAACGTTTATCTACAAACGTTGGTAGCTGCAACCTGTAGTTTATAGTTGCGATGACTTCAAGCAACTCGGCTGTCGTAGTGATAGTTACAGACGGCGTAAATTTCCGCAACCAGCTGTCTACAAAGCAGCTGGTTGCAATCTTTCAATTCTTATAACCGTTTACACTGAAGAAAACTGATGATGCTGTCCGAGCAGAAGCTTAATCCGTTTGAGCATGGTATTATGCGTGAACCACTGAAATGGTACGGATTAAAACAAGTCTGTTGGAATATCCAGCAAAACTTTTCGCGTGACTTTCGATTTCGATCGTCATTACAGGTGGATCAGATATTAGCCTTGGTGAGGGCGTCGAGAATGAGAGCTTTCTCGTACAAAATACGACTGGGCAAGTTAGCTGACGTAGGTAAATGTTAAACATGATGATGTTGCCCAAGCCTCGGGTAAAGTCACTATGTTTAGCTTTCTCTGATGCTTACTGGGCAGTCAGAGGTTTCTGCTGGGGGAGTTTTGTCGACAAATGTTCAATTTTTCACCCGCACACGGATGGTAATAAATATCTCGCAGGCCGCTGATGCGTTTGTTCTGAATGTTTCTTCACACACGTATATCTCAGCGTCTGTACGGCAACGGAGCGACTTAAAACCTGCAAATAAAACACGGGTTGTCAATTGCTTCCTTCATGAAATAGCAGTCGCTCACAATTCGAGCTCGCGTTTGATTACGTTGCCCGCGGGACGCGATTTCTATAAGAAAATCTACTTCTTTTCTCTTTCGGTTCCGCGACACATCGTAGCAGACGAATCCCCGTCGTCTGCTCCCGCTCCCCGCCGTCCCCGCCGGCCTCGCCGGAGTGAGGCATGACGGGATTGCATTTCGGCGCGCGCCCGATTTTCTCGGTGCAGCGAGCGCATGCACGCGTGGGGTGCCGCCGCTGAAACGAACTCGGAGAATGCAACCACTCGTGGAGTGCCTGCCGAAACGAACTCGCTTTACGCCGCGAGTGGGCACGCGTGGACACGAGTGCCGTGAAACGAACTCGCTATTAGCCACAACGCCAACAAATTCCCACACACCGGAGGGACACCGAAACCGTCGTATGCCCGCCGCTGCGGATGCAACGCAGTCGGGCTTCATATGACCAGTCACAACAACAAAGTCCACCAGGGACGAACATGAAGGCTTCCTTCTTCTCGTCTTCCAAGTTCCCACACAGACACTAAAGCCGGAGTCCCCCTGCTCGCATATCGTGCAAAAAACACGGCGTTCGCTGCAGACAGAATGACAGAGATAATCTGCTGACACGCCTCAAGGAAGTTCGAGGCATGTATGCATTCATACGTATGCGGAGCGCAAGTTCGTCTGCTTCTTTTGCAGGGGTTGTGAGTGACGTCAGAAAGACGCTGAGCTCTGATTGGCTCTGATTGAAGGATAGTGGGTAGACCATAGACTCAAACCAGCTTGCTTTGAGGTCTACCCACTATCCTTCAATCAGAGCCAATCAGAGCTCAGCGTCTTTCTGACGTCCTCGCAACCCCTGCAAATGAAGCAGACGACTTGCGCTCCGCATATATGTATACGGTTCGAACATGATTGCCGACGGTTTTTTTGTATAACGAAGACGAGACCGTCAGAGACGGGACCGTCATACAAGGAAGGAACATGCCTCAGACAGCATCTGCAGACTGTCTCTCTGCATGGTGCTGCATAAAGCCGGGGTCTCACCGCTTGCACACCATACAAAAAACAGTCTGCAAACACGGGTCACCGCAATACCCGTGGTTCGAATGCCTCATGGAAGTTTTCTCCTTGAAACTCGTTGCCATGCGGCATTTGAAGCACGGGTTTCGCGGTAATCCCGTTCGAATCTGTATGCTGTCGGTATTTCGTTGGATCTGTAAGCAGTGTGACTCCGACTTTAAAGGGGCAATGAAACGATTTTTCTACTTTCGCTAAATACTATACTTAGAATCGCTCCCTAACGTTAATAACCGAATAAACTTGCCTTCGTTTTTCTTTCTAAGCAATGGCATAGTCGGAAAGTCGAGAAATATGAGCATCGTTCATCCCCTCAACTCGGAGCCAGATCAAGCGGCCGCTTGGCCTGGTGCCTATCCTATGCCGCCAACGTTAATCATAGCCACGCGCTGGGGTCGGCAAAGTGGAAAACGAGTGCTGAACTCCAGGCATTTGTTACGAGTTCGGCTATTATTTTCTCATCACCGCCGTGGGTACGAGCCACAACCCGGGTGGCCGCTGAGGCATTGATTGTTACGAATCGAAGTCGAGTGCTCACGCAGTTCTCGCGTCCAATCCATGAGTCGCGCTGGACTGTCGTCAGGCAAGTGGTTTCGATCTCACAACTGCGTCATGAAGCTTTGCGAAGCCAAGGCTGAAAGAAATTGTCCCTTTTATCCTCGCAATTTTACCTCGACCAAGAAGCTTCTGAATCAGTGGCTTTCCGTGCGAGTATGCTTGAGCCAGACTAGAACCAGTACGCCTCTGTAAAGTCATGAACATTCCAACCCGATATCGTCTCATGACCCCTCAAACATATCAGCGCCCATAATAATTGGCGCACGATCTTTTCACGAGCGAGCAACCACCGCGGTGTGCGCGAGCATACGCGCTAAAATTGACGTTAAGTTGACGCATACGCAACAAAATTGACGTTAACAAGCACGCTTTCACTTGGGAAGAGCCATTTTGTTGGACTTGCATAGCGGCCAAGCGGGACGCTTGTTCGTTTATGGACTGTAGACATGACTGGTTCGTTTCACTGAGAACTCTGTGCCGCTCGTTCTGGGAGAGCGATGACACACGTCCGTGGTTTCCCTGGGACTGCAGATACCCAGCGCCAAGGTCTCCAGGTGGTCGGGCGGCCGGGTCCGGCGGCCGGGACTGTACCTCCGCCCCTGGTTTTCGAGGAAACGCCCGCGTGAGCGGGTGTCTCTTGAAGTGCGCCAGCTCGAAACCGGTGACGAGAAGAAGAAAGCAGCCGGCGTCGTTTGGCAACCCTCCCAGCGATGCCAAAGCACCTTTTCTTCTCGGAGAGCTCGCTTTGTCTTGACAGTCGTCCTCTTTAGTATAGAGGTGCGGTTCTCCCAGCAAAACAAACAATGGCGTGGCTGTGTTGAACTGCTTCGTTTCTATCTATTTGTGTGTGTGTGTATGTGTCTGTTTCTTCTTTTCGAAGACGTGGCAGCTACCCAAAAAGACTCAGAATCTAATGTCTCGCCGTTACACGGTTCAGCGACATACTGCTTCAGTGACGTACATTTCGTGCGCTACTTTTTGTGGTAAGCTTCATCGTCGGAACTCAGTGGCGGTGATTCTTTATAATGTATTATTGTTTATGCGCAGAACAAATATCCAAATCATTTGAATGGATCGCGATGTGTATTACACTGGTCAACATATGTCAAAAACTTTCTTTTTGCTCGTCCCGAAACGTCTGGTTCCTGCGCAACTATCGTATAGCATAGACGCTTTACACACGCCCCAGATTAGAGCCGCCATTGATGACCCTCTCTTGTCCTACCCCGATGCCGAGCCAGCGAAGCGGGCGTGGGCGAGCCTCCACAAAGGCCAATGCTGGGGTGAAGGACATAGAGGAATCTAGAATTGCCATAACCTGTCCTGCTGTGGCAATGATGAAGTGAAGTAGACGTAATAAGAGGAAACAAAGACTGAAGGGTGCGGCTCCCATGCACAGCTGCTGCAAAAGCGCATTTAAGAAGAGTGCGAACTGCTACAGCTGAATGCCGTCTTCGCTAGATTTTTCTCGAGTTCGACGGACGTTAGTTGAGGAAATAATCATCGTGGTAAGTTGGCTAATTAACTAAAATCTGGTCATTAACTTTTTTATTTGTTGGCTTTACGGGTCATGTTGCAATCGCAGGATTGACGGCAATTGCTGCTAGAAGCCCGGCCATATAAAATATTTCAAAAAATTGCATTCGTGTTCGAGGTATATAATTAATCAGTTTTGAAGTTTTTTAACCTGATTTGAATATTGCGCGCGGAAGAAGCGCGGCAAAAGCGTGCCCCGCGAGCCCTGCCCTCAATGACGCTTGGAAGCACTCTTCTGAACGTCGTTGTGGACAGGGCCGGAGGCGCGCTTTTTGCTTGCGATTTTTTAAATCGGGTTGAAAAACATGAAATTCTATTATTTAATATATCAAAAGTAATAAAAATTTGCAAATTATTTCAGTTGGTCTAGCCTCTAATAGTATAATTACCGTCATTTCTGCAATTGCAACATGACCCCTAGTACCAATAATTAAAAAGTCAATCCACAGATTTTAGTTAATTAGACAACTTGCCATGACGATTATTCCCTCAGGTAATGTGCGCCAAACTCGAAAAACACCTAGCAAAGACGGCACTCAACTAACAGTTTGCATTCTTTTTTCCAAATGTGCTTCCATTAAATATTATCACTCTTTATATTTATTAGTTAATATTGTCCTACAAAGCTATGTACTAATTCTCACAAAATATTAAAGAAAAAAAGATGAACGAATGATTGAATGTTTCAAGGATAAATCCATCTTGAAAAGGCGATCCTTCAAACATTTTACCTTAATCTGCTTCATACACCCTTCACAACATGGCGCCAATTCACATTCGAGACTCCCCGATCGGCCAAGTTATTAATAACAAACATCAAATAAATGAACCCCGCCGCCATTATTACATTCAGGTGGCGCTATCCAAAAACCGCAGTCGTATACATCATACAAAAGCGTCGTGTTGTTCGCTGTAAACCATGATGACAGAATTCTCCGTCCACAAGCTTCGAGCATGTTGGAAGAATGTTTGCATACGTGACATATTTACGCTTCGAAGATGTCTGCACACAGCTTATTTTTGTATAACCGTTAACGTGATAGGACCGTCATGCGGGAAAGAAACATGCCTCAATCTATGTAGACATTCTGTTGTATGATGTTAGAGCCACGCAGTTCACACTGCTTACACATCATATGAAAAAAAAAAGCCATCTGCATGTAAGAGGCATGTTTCGATCTTGAATGAAGGTCTCGTCGCGTTGGTCATGTACGAAAACTGCCTGCAAAGGTTCGAACCATAGACATGCACGAAGCGAGCATGCTCGAGGACGTGTCCGCAGAAAATGTTGTCAGTGTGTCTTCAGCGAACGGCGCCGGGTCTTTTGTATGACGATGTTTGGGCACTGTGACTGGCTTTAGGCTCTCGGTGACCTACACAAACGCGACTGTGGGTGGTCTTCGCTGGAGGTCATATATCTCGACCGATTTATTCGTGGCGGATATGCCCAGAACAAGGAACTCACTGGTGACTTTGACCTGGCACATGCATCCTCTCCAGCTAAAGTATATTTTGGTGTGTGTGTGGGGGGGGGGGGGGGGGGGGGGGGGGCGAACGAAGCTCTACGCATATCTGGCAGAATGCGAGCAAGTTACGTTTGTTATGTATTTAAACGCGTTACGAACTTCTTTAATGTTAGAGCATGTTCGAAGCAAACGTGTTTTGAGCATCCGAGAAACGAGTGCGCAGATAATTATGCTATGTCTGCAAGAAACACCGTGGTCTCATTTTTTTTTTTTTTTTTATGAACAGTTCAGCAGTAGAGAGTTTTAGGGAACCGTCTTTGCACATCCGATACGGTATACGGTGGGCCCTCCGGTATACGAACTGCGCATATGAGAGTCTTCTGTAGTAGCGCATGCGCAGATCGTACGAGAGGGCCAACCGTACCATATCGGATGTGCAAAGACGGTTTCCTAAAACTCTCTAATAGCGTTAGCAGTGTGATCACGGATTCAGGATATAAGCATATGCTCGGTATCTCTTCTACCCAAGAGAAAAAAAGATATATAACAGGCACATCAAAAGAGCGAGGAAAGCTACCAGCTTTCCGTGACTGGAAATGTTTCTAACCTCACGCATCGCTTCCGGCGAGTATTATTATTTTTTTCCCTGTCGAAACGTATACATGAACGAGGAAGAATCCAGGCGCAGCTGCAGGAAGAGATGTTACGCGTCTTTCATCGGGAATGCCGAGCACACGCTCTTCTACGAGACGCGCACCCGCACGATGAGGAGGCCAAGACATGTCCAAGGACACCGATTCACCAGAAAGATGGCCGTAGAGTCTAAAGCCCCTAGATAAGAGCTTCCTACAAGTAGCGACATTCTTTGAAGCGCCGACTGCGTGACGGTGCAGGATTTAGGAAGCGAATGGCGGCGCACAGCGAGCTAGGTTTGAACCGAATGCCGCCATTTTGTTCCAGCGGAATGTGCTTTGTCATTTGTATTGGTTGTCATTACTTGTAGGAAGTATCAAGGGACTTTAGTATAGTCTACTTCGTTTCCGCTTATCTCCAGACGCTAACGATACGATATAACTTATTAAACAGCGAAAGTGTGTATCAAAGACTACAGAAGAAAAACACTGAGCTTTTGCAGCAGGGTCAAGAAAACCCCGATTATTTTTATTGTAGTCAGTAACACGTACGTACATTAGCTATTTTACTAAGTTCGTACCATTCGGGTATCAGCCGCTCGTGAAAGTTGGTACCGTCGGTTCGACGTCAGTGCGCTGTACGTCGACATATATCGCTAGCGTGAGAAAAAAAAGAAAGCCGTTTACAACTCCCTGTAACGCCGAATTAGAGCGCAGCTCTTGAGGAGGAGGAGGGAAGGGTACTGACGGGGGGGTCACGTGGCCGGGGGTCACGTGACCTCGGGGGGTCACGTGGCTGGGGGTCACGTGACCTGGGGCCACGTGGCCTGGGGTCACGGGACCTGGGGGACACGTGACCTGGGGGACACGTGACCTGGGAGTCACGTGACCTGGGGTCACGTGTTCTTGGGGGTCCCTTGGGATGAGCTTTGCGGTTACGCCGACGGCGACGCCGACGCCGCTCAAGCCGGAAACGGGCGCCTAAGAGCTGCGCTCTATAATGACGTTCGGCTGGGCTTTGTTTTGTCCGACGAGCGGAGGAGCGCGGTGTGTAGCCTCCAATGAAAATATTGTAGGAATTATATCACCCGCGCATGACGACGACGTAATGAACCGAACTACAGGCTTTATGACTACGTAGAAGTTTGTATAACAACTCGACTTCTAGGCTTTGTCAATTAAGTTATGATGACTGAAGACACTCGCGCTAAATACTAGCGACTACGCCCTTTCACTATTATTCAAGTCGATCTCCTTTGCAAAACCAAAAGGCTGGTCTGCGATCACAAATATATTTTATTTTGAAACATATTTTTGATGTTTCTGAAAATATTATTTTCTACCTAGATCCTTTCAGGTGGTTTCCTGAAAGATAAAATATAAGTGACAGCACGTTTTCCCCTGAACCACCGCAGGTTGGTCGGGCACTTTTGTATTTAAGAAAATGTACGAAAATAGGTGACGTTTTGCTACTTCAGGGTCATTTGTTTGGTCTAGAAGAGTGAAACAAGCAACTGCGTGCACTAAATGTGAGTGATACACTACGTGTCATAAGGCCGTCGTGTAATAAATGAACGTACCACAATGTGCAATTCGTCCCTTGAGACAATTACCCACGACTACCTACAGAAAAGTCGCGGTTCTTCGCAGTATTTTTTTTATCAACGCGTTTTTTTATTATTTTTGTTTTTTATCACGCACATTTTTTTCTTTCTGGCCGAAGCAGGCCTGACATCCTGCACTTAAAGCATCATTTTTCTCCTCACACACATTGTTGAGGAGATGATGTCAGTAGGCTAGGTAAGGATTGCACAGGTGTTAAACTCTTGGGAATCTGGCAACGTATAGCCAACGAAAGGTTGTCATGTCCCCTAGAATTCCTCCGTTGGTCACTGACCCATGCGTTCAGTTCTTGCGGAATAATTAAAACATCTTCATTACAAGTCACAATATTACACCGAAAAAGAAAAGAAAGCGCTTGATAGAGAGCTTCTTCCGGGGGCAATGCACCTGTGCGATTTATTTGCACGAAAATGAGCCACAAATATCGATAACTGAGAACACAAATCATTACCATCGTTGACCGGAAAAGTGGATTCTCGATACTTGGCCGGCTCCTTTAAGCCTGCATCCTATCGTTAACGAATATTGCTATCGGAGTGTACACAGACAATATAGTAAAACTCAATACATATATAGGCACAACAAGAAGGGACGGTGTATAGTTGCACTCTGATTGCCCGCCACAAGCATCCTCTCATATTGTTCTTCAAGGTTTACTATTTTGTTGTGTCTCCCTTTCTTTTCCTTTTTCTTTTCGTCACTTATCGTGTGACGTCTTCAATTCGAAAGAAAAGCGAAAGGTTAGCTCCACACATCGCGTCGTTTGGTGTTATGGGTGAGCGACGCCGACCTCCCGAAGACGACAATCGCTCGACTGGGTAACCGTCGTCCACATCCCCGCCGTTGGGAGGGACTGCCTCATTTCTTCGACGGAGAATTGCTGAGTAACGAGCGCAGATGCCGACGGCGCGAAGAACCTCCCCAAAATAGAACCTCGCTCCGATGTAACCTCCTCCGACAGAGAGTTATTTTTCGGACGATTGTTCGCTTCGCTACACCGGGTGACAATCCCAAACGAAGCGTATCTCTATTCTCGTTTTTAGCGGCGGGTCTGGACTCCCGAGGCCAGAACCGTTATCGAAATTTAAATTAATTTATTCGCTTCTTCGCAGTAATTATAACTCAATTTCGCTGCCTTGCGTGAGAGCTAATTTAGTGATAGGTAGTATTAATATATCGCTCCGATACCTCCGATACCGATGCCCGATACTCCATTGAAGGCTTTGTGCACGCATCGTATCTTTATCGGATACCGTTATCGGAGCTATGGAAACGATCTACTAAACGGCAGGACAAAAGACGCGCCCGGCCATTCCCATTCTGTCATTAACCATAAACGCTATCGATTTGACAATAACATAAAATATAACGAAGTTCATTTCCAAGCAGCTGTCTGTGAGTATACTAACACCCTCAGAAATAGAGAGTGTTGTACTTACACCCTTTGTTTCATGTATAACACCCCAAAATTACATTTTCGACATTCAGTCCTCGGACGTCGAACTGACAATATTATCAACTTTTATGAGCGGCTTGATAGCTGTGTCATATAACTTACTAAATAACCAATGTACTAAGTATCAGAAACAAGCAAAAAACACTGAGGTATTGCAGCAGTGCCAACAAAACCGTGAGTATTTTCAGGTAGTCTTTAATACGTACATTAGCTATTTAATAGGTTGTATCACTCGACTATCAAACCGCTTGTGGAAGTTGGTATCGTCGGTTCGAATTCAATATACTAAACGTCAATTTTTTTTTTTGAGGGGGGGGGGGCGTTACATATTAGACAAGAAGTGTAAGAAGTACACCCTTATTTCTGAGAATGTAGAAGCGCAAGGTTGTACGGTGACCCTTTCTGTGACGTCAGGAAAACGACGGGACTTTGGGAGCCGAACTTCCCTGACATCCTATTTTTAAGCAAAAGACGAGTATGTCACAGAATCTCGCTGTCGGGATCGAAAGCGACCGCGTGCCTCGAAACCCTGGACGCATGACGCGAGTCCTGCGCACACGTCAAGGCTGGGTGCCAACGTACGGCCCTTTGGGCGCTACCCTGGAGCCGGGGCCAGCGCGCGCAGTCCAGCAGCAGCTGACAGCTCCGGAACGGAGAGAACAGCGGGCCACCCGAAATACACGGCGTCCTTTTCGGCCCCCCCCTTTCCCCTTATACCGACCTCGCTGACTGACAATTGTTGCCTAGGACGCCACAGCGCAAAGACCTCCACAGCACTCGCCAGCCAGCGCACGGACTTGAGACCCGGAGAGCGAGAGCCTTTAGCTCGGCGAGAATTTTACGGCTCGGTTGAAAGATCTGGAGCTGGAACCGACGTGCGTGGTCGAGAAAGACACCGGAGGTGTCGCCAAAGCCAACCAAGCGACCGACTTATTTTTATCGCTGAAGCTCCTGAGGAGCGCGACTGGCGTGCCGTTCTGTGCACGAACGAAGCGTAAAGTGAACATTGTGTAGCTTTCTTTGTTATGTAAGTTAATGGTGGTCGAAATTTAGACATCCACGATTTTTGATACGAAGTTTGAGAGGCAGAGATCCTATGCTTTCTGTTTCTCTCTTAAAAACTGTTTCCAGAAAAACCGGCGTGTCGCAGTCTTGTTTTTCCTGGGCAAATATAGGGCCGGCTGTTATAAAGGATGTATCAGTTGATATCCATCCATCAATCCAGCCATCCGCCTAAAAGTGACGTCACACTTTGTACCCTTTGTCGACTCATGATCAACGTGCAACCTCGAACTCTCACTGGTGACTGTTCTAGTTGGCAAAAGTTTCCTCTCAGTGGCCCGTTCTGAATAATATGTTCGAGCACGGGGCTCGCTGCAGGTTTTCTGCACGTCACAGAGTGCTGTATTCAGACTGGAGATTTACAACCCAGAAAAACACTTCCTTTAGTTCCTCCTGAGACTTCACATTCACTAGACACCTCAACACCCCGCCCCCTTTGATATTCTTTAGGCACTAGCTGTCCCATAGAGCTGTTCCCAGTTCGTGAATATACTACGATGATATGAACTCCGGAGCGTGCTCCATACAAGAAGCTTTTGCGATGAACAGGCACCCCGCTTACCCACTAATGTCATCTGGATGTAACGGGGGCATTTGTTTAGTTTGGGTTTACGCGATGGCATTGAAAAGCTCGTGTCGCAGAGAATCTGGCGTCGGTGTCGGCGTCGGTAGGACCGGAAAATCCTGGTTGGTCGATAGGGGCCATGACGTCACAGCCACGCGTGACGTCACACGTGGCTGTGACGTCATGACGCTACTGACCCGCTGAATTTGAAGGGATAAATTTCCCGCCAAATCCGCAGGGAAAATTTCGCAGGTAGAATGTTTGTGCGTAAATTTAGCGGAAAATTTTTCCGCCAAATTTAGCGGGTCGATAGGGTCATGACGTCACGCCACACGACCTCGGCCGGGAATTTCAGACAACCCAGAACACTCATGTGTGACCTCAGGTAACGTCACACATGTCACGTGACGCTACCGACTAGGTCACGCGTACGCGTTTGCATGCCTTGGGAACGAGCGCAGGTTGATTCGCTCTTATTCGCCCGAGTTGAAACGTGGTGGCACCAGTGTGCAAATAGTCCCCAGCTACTTCCGGTCCGGAACTAGACGGCGGGTTTCGCAGTATTTGCGAAGTCGAATATGCAGGCTCTCTTTCTAGTAATGGTCACGTATAGCACTGTCAGACTTAATTGATTAATTCACCCTTACTACAAAGGAATGATGAGCAGAAAAGTAGGACATATACGTGAACCGGAAGTGTACCGGGGTTACCTAATAGATGGCGCCACTGAGTTTGTGGCCAAGCAAAAAAGGGCGAATATGAGGCGCGCTTTTCGAACGCGGCCCGATAACGCAGTCGCGTTCCACTTTTAAAGGGACGCTGCAAGGGAAATAAAGTTCTTTCTCTTTTTCAAGGGCATAAATGGGACAGGTACTTTTCAAAACAACTTTCTTTGCGCGTGTCGATGCTGAATAAACCTGTTGGTTCCCGTAAAAGCGGCCCCGCTGCTCTGTGAATTGTGCAACCGCCGTGATTGCGACCGTGGTTTTAATACCGAGGAGATACCTACGCAGGTAAGACTTTGCGAGCCTTTTGGCTGGCGGCAATCGGGCGTTCGGCTCGCATCACGTTTCTCTAGGTATGATCCCGTCATTGCGCCTCCAAAGGGAAGCTTTCAAGTTCTGTAGTGCACCTGGCCTACCAAAGCAAATATTAATGCGAATATTAATGCGAATATTAATGCGAATAGCATTCTTTGGATACTTCACGCACTTTTCGTCTATGTATGCTATCTATCTAGCTATCTAACCTCTTACGCCGCGGGTCGATAAATAAATAAAAAAGACCGCGCCGGCTGGGATTCGAACCGTTGACCCTTTGATCAGCAGGCAGACGCGCTAACCACAGAGCTATGAAGGCAGTCATTCAACGCAATTTAAACGGTTGTTTATATCTTTATCATAGGACGCGCTTGCAGCGCTGTCACAGCTACTGGTGCGCGCGCGTTCCATGCACGAGGGCTCATTCCGCTCTCGTGAGGCTGAGCACGGCCGCTAGCTCACCCTCTCCCGCGCTCGGGAGAGGGTGATGTAGCGGCCGTGCTCAGCCTCACGAGAGCGGAATGAGCCCTCGTGCATGGAACGCGCGCGCACCGGTAGCTGTGACAGCGCTGTAAAGCGCGTCCTATGGCAAAGATATAAACAACCGTTTAGAGTACCGTTGGTTGAGACTAGCTGAGACGCCAGAAAGTCTGGTCGGTACCATTTTGAGTGTTTGTGCGTATGGCGCGTGCTTTGCTCGCCTTCCTAAGTGACACAAACGCACGTGCTGGGCTGCGGAGATCGTGCGCAGGGCTGTGAAAGTGTCAACAAATTTAGAATCGCCTCAAGAGTGGGCTGGCGTATCTAGAGTGTGCTGGCCACCTGACGAACGCGCATAACTCCGCACCGTTTGATGCTATTCGCATTAACGTAGATAATCATTCCCAAAGGATGGGTTCTGCTGATTTTTTTATGCGTTTCAATGTTTCGTCATGACGCTCACCCACCTTGCTCGCAAACGCTATGTGAAAAACAGCAACTAAAAACTGTAAAGCTAAAAAAATTTCATTTTCTTCTTGAGTTCTTTCGGTCACTTATTACGCGCATCAATAGACGCCAGACAGGCGCTTGTATTAAACCATAGCCTCCTCTATACTCACAAAGCCTGAAAGTTCATAGAGTTCCCGGTCGTATACGTTTTGCAGCGCGAGGATCTGGTAGCAGAGTGCATCAAAGAGCCATTTCTCGGAGAACCTGGACGTCAGCGCACAGCTTTTGCAGCCGGGAGGACCCGAGACACACTTGTTCGGTCGGGGCCATAACCTCTATAACATCCCCTAAATTGCGACTAACGACGAGACTATCACGCGAAAAACAACTTTTGTTTTTCGTGGAAAGCTTTTTAAAAGTATTTCGTGTCCCATCAATGCCATTTTAAAAAAAACATTTTTTTTTCCAGAATCTTTTTTAAATTGGAAGCTTTCTAAAGGAGCTGTGCAACGATATTCAGTTGGAATGTTTTTCACTTTACACGAGCTTACTGGTACTAGTGGGACTCAAGGATACTCGCACGCAACGCCACTGGCCAAGAAACTCCTTTGTTCCGGTGTAATTTCAAGGACAAAAGCGATCATTTTCATGCAATCTCTCCTTTGCAAAATTTGATGACGTAACGTGGGGACCGCAGAACACCCATATGACGATATGTGAATGCTGTTGATAGATTGGACCCGAGCATTGCGTGGGCACTCGATTTAGGCTCGTGATAATTACTAGCTCGAGAAGCATTCGGGTAGTGGCCCGTGTCCAATCGCTGCAATGACGACAACAGCCGAGCCATAACAATGTCTGGAACTCAGCGCGTGTCCTGTGCTTTGCCAACCCCAGCGCGTGGCTATGATCAACATTGGCGGCATATAGTCGGCTCCAGATCACGAGGCCGCTTGTTCTGGCTGCGAGTTGAGGGGTGAACGATGCTCGTTTTTCTTTAATTTTTTGGGGGACTTCTATTGCGTGGGGTGAAAAACGAACGCATGTTTCATAGGTCATTAACGTCAGGCATCCGTTTTAAGCGGTATTTGCGCAAATTTCAAAAATTGTTGCCTCGCCCCTTTAAGCGTCCTTCAAAATTTTTGTTTCTGTTGAGATACGAAGGTACCTTTTCGAGGTCTTGAGTCCTGACAATGAACGAACATTTTGCCATCGACATTGATGTCCTCTGGTTTTCGCATGAAGATGTGTTTCGTCTGTGCGTCTTTACGCAGATGCGAAGGCAGGGCCGTGTTTAACTGTACTCCGTTTCACCAGCCGATGGACCGCAGCGGACCCTGCGAGCCATTCCAGCCAATCTGAGCTACGATTCTATCACGTAACTAAGCGGCGTAAATATTGCGCAACGCCCCCTCTGAAAGCCACGTGACACTCGATGGCTCCTAGGAAGTCAGCTGCGGTCCATTGTAAGCCGAAATAGAGCATACGTGTCCCGGGTTATTATTGCGATGACCGAAAGGAAACTTCACGACAGCAAACGCTCTACAAACACTCGTGGCTATAGAGCAGACATGTACAAATTACTCAAAAAAGGTAGTTAAGTTAAGTTACTGAGTATTGACGCCAAAAGTAATTAGAGTAGAGTAGAAATTACGCATTTGTAATAGTAATTGAGTAAACTACTAATTACTCTAAAAAGTAGCGAGTTACTTTGAAGTTACTTTCGAAGTTACTTTTTATATTTTTGTGGTAGCAAAATGAACAGCAGTTTTGATCCGTGAAAACCCCTGCGAGCCTAAAATAAATGCAGTCATTTTATGGCTTGCGTTTTCACCAAAATAGTTTATTCACTCGCAGAAGCAATTGACTTTCAAAGTTCTTATCGGAGAGTTTTCCCCTTTTCCTCCTAAAGACGTTCCCAGCCAAGCTAAAAAGACGTTCCACCGACGCGCTGGGGGGAACGGCAGCGTTGAATTTCAGAAACAAGCTGTGCAGGGTCGGGAAAGCGAGTGTCAGCATCTTCGGTGTCCATGACGAAACATGTGAGGTTTGCCTCTGCTAAAAGGTCTTTTATATAAAAAAAAGAACTCTCCTTTTTTTTTTTTCTAGGCAAGTTGAGATTGTTATGACTGGCCCCTCTTTATTCCCACGACGTTCGGAGAGTACGCTGAGCGAGTGCACCTGACCGTCAAGGCTTCAAGTCTCGCGCCACGACGATGAGATCATCCGGACGACTGCGCGTTTCGTTGCGGTGCTAGTGCTACGCTACTGAAGAAAAAAATTGTTTTGGTTTAACAAAAGATGAAACGAAGTATACTTCGCCGCTGACGCCGGGTCCAACGAAAGGATCTCCCAAGGGTGACTAGCAATCCTCTCCGGCGACTACGGTATCGGAAGGACGCGAAGGATTACGTGAACAAGCATCGCCGCTCGTACAGTTGCAGCTGGAAGCGGAAAGGTGCTCCCATGAACGGATTATCCATGTCTGCGTTTGTGCGCGGGGGAGTCCGGCTTTGCAAGGGAGTATGCGCTGACGACGAGGCGACCATGGGAACAGGCGCCCAGCTGCGAGGTCATTCCAGTGGCGCCTACCGTGGAACCCCCAAACCGCTTGAGTCAGAACTCACTAAAGGCAGACAACATGAAAACAACAACAACCCTCGGAGTGTCCCCGTCTTTCACGGTTGCAGCTGGAGGCGCGGCGCCTGCGTGCATTACCGGATTAGGTCAATACCCGACCAAGGCTTGTTAAGCATCTGTTCCTGCGTTCGTGCGCGCCGGTGTTATGTTTTGGCTGCTCGTCGCCACCTTGGCCCAAGGACACTTGTGATGCAGTTTCTACGGCTGCCGAGTATAAGTTCGTGGGAACGGAATGTGAGGGGGCCCCTTGCTCGGAAATGTCACTTCATGTGCCGGCGTCTTATTTATTTCTGCGCTCAAACTTTTGTGGTGAGCAAAATTAGCACTAGATTTCGAAAGTAGTTAGTAATTTGAGTAGAAGTTACCTGAAAAATGTAGTTAAGTTAAACTACTAATTACCCAAATAAAGTTGTAATTGAAAGTTACCAAGTTACTCGGAAAAGTAGTTAAACTACAGTAGTTTGAGTAGAGTAGTTGAACTACGTCCAAGTCTGCTATAGAGCACCTAGGCAACGCAGTCCTGAGCACTTAGAGTGAACGATGGCACTTTCTTAATGCCGCAGGCATCCTTGGGTTGAATGACCATCGAACAGGAGTGCCTTCGCGTAGTCACTACCGCGCATCGAGCGCGAGAGCTTTCTGCCTTTGATAACAACTTGGCCGCACACGCAACCAATGCCTGGTAGAAGGCAAGGAACGTGCGCTGGAGGCGCAGCATCGACTGGATTCTTAATTAGCACAGAGCACGACTTCCAACCGGACCTAAGCAACTATACTGCACTTTTAAATGCGAATATTAATGCGAATAGCATTCTTTGGATACTTCACGCACTTTTCGTCTATGTCGTATCTATCTATCTATCTATCTATCTGGCTATCTAACCTCTTACGCCGCGGGTCGATAACAATAAAGACCGGCGCCGACTGGGATTCGAACCGTTGACCCTTTGATCAGCAGGCAGACGCGCTAACCAGCAGAGCCATGAAGGCAGTCATTCACCGCACTCTAAACATTTGTTTATATTAATGCGAATAGCATTCTTTGGATACTTCACGCACTTTTCTGTCTATGTATCTATCTATCTATCTATCTATATATCTATCTGGCTATCTAACCCTCTTACGCCGCGGGTCGATAAATAAATAAAAAAGACCGGCGCCGGCTGGGATTCGAACCGTTGACCCTTTGATCAGCAGGCTGGACGCGCTAACCACAGAGCTATGAAGGCAGTCATTCACCGCACTCTAAACATTTGTTTGCGATCTTTAGCCATAGGACGCGCTTTGCAGCGCTGTCACAGCTACCGGTGACGCGCGTTCCATGCATCGAGGGCTAGCTCACCCTCTCCCGTGCTCACCCTCTCCTCTGGCCTGCCGCCCTCTCCTGCGCTCGGGAGACCTCTAGCTCAGCCTCCACGAGAGCGGAATGAGCCCTCGTGCATGGAACGCGCGCGCACCGGTAGCTGTGACAGCGCTGTAAGCGCGTCCTAGTGGTAAAGATATAAACAACCGTTTAGAGTACCGTTGGTTGAGACTAGCTGAGACGCCAGAAAGTCTGGTCGGCACCATGTTGAGTGTTTGTGCGTATGGCGCGTGCTTTGCTCGCCTTCCTAAGTGACACAAACGCACGTGCTGGGCTGCGGAGATCGTGCGCAGGGCTGTGAAAGTGTCAACAAATTTAGAATCGGCTCTCAAGAGTGGGCTGGGCGCATTCAGAGTGTGCCGGCCACCCGACGAACGCGCAAACTTCCGCACCGTTTGATGCTATTCGCATTAACGTAGATAATCATTCCCAAAGGATGGGTTCTGCTGATTTCTTTATCATAGGACGCGCTTCGCAGCGCTGTCACAGCTACCGGTGCGCGCGCGTTCCATGCACGAGGGCTAGCTCACCCTCTCCCGCGCTCACCCTCTCCCTCTAGCTCACCCTCTCCTGCGCTCGGGAGACCTCTAGCTCAGCCTCACGAGAGCGGAATGAGCCCTCGTGCATGGAACGCGCGCGCACCGGTAGCTGTGGACAGCGCTGTAAGCGCGTCCTATGGTAAAGATATAAACAACCGTTTAGAGTACCGTTGGTTGAGACTAGCCGAGACGCCAGAAAGTCTGGTCGGTACCATTTTGAGTGTTTGTGCGTATGGCGCGTGCTTTGCTCGCCTTCCTAAGTGACACAAACGCACGTGCTGGGCTGCGGAGATCGTGCGCAGGGCTGTGAAAGTGTCAACAAATTTAGAATCGCCTCAAGAGTGGGCTGGCGTATCTAGAGTGTGCCGGCCACCTGACGAACGCGCAAAACTCCGCACCGTTTGATGCTATTCGCATTAACGTAGATAATCATTCCCAAAGGATGGGTTCTGCTGATTTTTTCAAATGCCAAGCCACACATCCACAGTGGACGGAGATGCCGCTCATTGCACGCCGTCTAATAGCGAGTTCGTTTCACGGCACTCGTGTCCACGCGTGCCCACTCGCGGCGAAAAGTGAGTTCGTTTCGGCCGGCACTCCACGAGTGGTTGCACTCTCCGAGTTCGTTTCAGCGGCGGCACCCCACGCGTGCATGCACTCGCTGCACCGAGAAAATCGGGCGTGCGCCAAAATGCAATCCCGTCATGCCTCGCTCCGGCGAGGCCGGCGAGGAGCGGGAGCAGACGACGAGGGTTCGTCTGCTACGATGTGTCGCGGAACCGAAAAGAGAAAAAAGTAGATTTTCTGATAGAAATCGCGTCCCGCGGGCAACGGAATCAAACGCGAGCTTGAATTGTGAGCGTCTGCTATTTCATGAAGGAAGAAATTGACAAACCGTGCTTTATTTGGAGGTTTTAAGTCGCTCTGTTGCCGTACAAACGCTGATATATACCAGAGTGTAAAGAAATGCCCAGAACAAACGCATCAGCGGCCCCCGAGATGTTTATCACCATCCGTGTGCGGGTGAAAAATTGAACATTTGTCGACAAAACTCCCCCAGCAGAAACCTCTGACTGCCCAATAAGCATCAGAGAAAGCTAAACATAGTGACTTTACCTGAGGCTTGGGCAACATCATCATGTTTAACATTTACCTACGTCAGCTAACTTGCCCCATCGTATTTTGTTCGAGAAAGCTCTCGTTCTCGACGCCCTCACCAAGGCTAATATCTGATCCACCTGTAATGACGATCGAAATCGAAAGTCCCACGAAAAGTTTTGCTGGATATTCCAACAGTCTAGTTTTAAGCCGTACCCTTTCAGTGGTTCACGCAAAATACCATGCTCAAACGGATCAAGCTTCTGCTCGGACAGCATCATCAGTTTTCTTCAGTGTAAACGGTTATAAGAATTGAAAGATCGCAACCAGCTGCTTTGTAGACAGCTGGTTGCGGAAATTTACGCCGTCTGTAACTATCTCTACGACAGACGAGTTGCTTGAAGTCATCGCAACTATAAACTACAGGTTACAGCGACCAACGTTTGTAGATTAACGTGGGTAGCGACTGCACTCTCGCATTCCCACCCATCACTCCGAACAGAAAGGCGCTAGTTTCGGTTTGAGGTCGGTACCTTTTCTACAACATAGATGGCGGCAGCATCAGTCTTCTGCACTCGGTGCGTTTGGCGAGTTCGTTTGAGTCCAGTTCTCCGTGCAACACTCTGCGAGTGCGATGCATTCTGGGAGAGAACTCGAACGGTGTCAGTGCGTGTGAAACGAACTCGCTATAAATATCAGCACACTCCGATGTTCGTCTCTTTTTTTTTTTCTTCTTTATTAGAATGTCCAGCAAACTCTACACCTTCAGTACACCCGTTCATCACACAAACTCTCTTTGACACAAGCCGCTAGACGTCTCACAAGATGAGGATTAAGTACCTATTCTGGTTCGCCGAAGTAGAAAGAGAGATTCATACACACAAACACCCACACACAAGGGTCTCCCACTCTATAAAGAGCTCGTGTTATCGCCTTACCTATCCGATGACCAGTGTTTTGGCGTGCGCGGTCGGGGTTAGAGGAACGAAACATTTCTATTCCTGCTCATCTCCGGGCTCAAGAGTTATCGGAGTCAGCAATCTGCTCGGAGGAATCCAAGCGCGCACAAGCGAATCTCTTTCCTTCTTTCCCTCTTTTTACATTTTACATTTTTGTTTCTCCATCCCCGGGTGCGTGCAGCCAGGTGCAGCGCACGTCGACTCACTACGTTTCGGCAACGAACGAAACATGCGGTCTGGTTTCACGGACCGCGCGTGGTTGTGGCGTCATCTATCGGTACTGAAACATACCAAACGAGGCGCGCAGTTCGAACTTCAAAACTCGTACTAAGTGGGGAAGGAAGTACACACCCCCTATAATCCCGTTTATGTCGATAACTAATACTTCTTGAGAGACATTACCATTCTGAGGCAGTGTCATAATCTCCATTTCTTTTCCTTAAAGAGGCCCTGCGATGACATTCCGGTCTATGCCCTTTTCCGGGGTTGCTATCTCTATGGTGATTTGGGCAACCTTGGGGACAAGAACAGAGTTGCAAATATTACTGAAAAGATATTACTGCCGAGCGTCCTAGCGCAACGCAGCTTGGAGCACGTAGAGTGAAACCTTGTGCAGCAAAACCCAGCGATCCTGGGTTTAATCCCCACCCCTGCCCGTTTCGATCTGGATGAGCATCGCACAGGAATGCGGTCGAGTATCCCTACTGCACAGTGCACGTTAAAGAACTCAGGCAAGCAATGGTACTGGACTGGCTAAACGTATCATATACAGCGTAAACCAGTGTTGCCTAGGGTCACCAACCGTCCCGGATCAAGTATATGTCCCGGATTTCGTCCAGACCTTCCAGTTAAAATTTTTGTATGTGATACAATCCACGCCCAACAATGCGCGTCACACTGCGAAGCACGAATCGGATGAAGCAATGCTGCGGCGGCTAGCGTTGGCTGCGAGGCATTAGCCACTTTTGCATGAAAGCCACGGCAAGCCGGAAATTGGGGTGACACTGGTACCCGGCAGCGCCTGTTATCGTCATCATCGTTTGTATAAACCCCTTTGTCTCCTTTTTTCTCTCGCGCTGCCCCCCCCCCCCGCGTCCCGACTTTGTTCATTGATGAGGTGTAACCCTAGTGTTGCCACACCACAAAGGCAGACCTAGCTTACGCTGTCTAAACACGAACATCTAATTTGCGTGTTCTTTTAATGCGCAATGATTTACATCAATTAAAAATCAGCAGAACCCATCCTTTGGGAATGATTATCTACGTTAATGCGAATAGCATCAAACGGTGCGGAGTTAAGCGCGTTCGTCAGGTGGCCGGCACACTCTAGATACGCCAGCCCACTCTTGAGGCGATTCTAAATTTGTTGACACTTTCACAGCCCTGCGCACGATCTCCGCAGCCCAGCACGTGCGTTTGTGTCACTTAGGAAGGCGAGCAAAGCACGCGCCATACGCATAAACACTCAAAATGGTACCGACCAGACTTTCTGGCGTCTCAGCTAGTCTCAACCAACGGTACTCTAAACGGTTGTTTATATCTTTACCATAGGACGCGCTTACAGCGCTGTCACAGCTACCGGTGCGCGCGCGTTCCATGCACGAGGGCTCATTCCGCTCTCGTGAGGCTGAGCTAGAGGTCTCCCGAGCGCGGGAGAGAGGGTGAGCTGTAGGGAGAGGGTGAGCGCGGGAGAGGGTGAGCTAGCCCTCGTGCATGGAACGCGCGCGCACCGGTAGCTGTGACAGCGCTGCAAAGCGCGTCCTATGGTAAAGATCTAAACAAATGTTTAGAGTGCGGTGAATGACTGCCTTCATAGCTCTGTGGTTAGCGCGTCTGCCTGCTGATCAAAGGGTCAACGGTTCGAATCCCAGCCGGCGCCGGTCTTTTTTATTTATTTATCGACCCGCGGCGTAAGAGGTTAGATAGCCAGATAGATATATAGATAGATAGATAGATAGATACATAGACGAAAAGTGCGTGAAGTATCCAAAGAATGCTATTCGCATTAATATTCGCATTTAAAAAGTAAAGACTGGAAATGCAATTACGCAAGGAACACTGATGTTAGATTTGTGATCACAATTATAACTCTCAATCAACCGATTTAGTTTCATCATGCTCTTGATACCACCTGAATAGCGAGCCTAGTCCGTCCGCAATCAATATTTCTCGTTTTTGCTTTCTCTCCCGTCCTACTGTATATAGAGCAAGGATCTATTGTTTTACAAGTTATCTTTAAATAAGGGTTGCAGTTTTGAGTCGAAAATCGGACATTCAGTTTACTATGTTGATGCTCACGGGCATGAAGATATCACGTTATTGTCGATTTTACAGAATTGAAAATACTTGCTTTTCATGAGTTACTAGCTATGCTAATGGATGCGGCCGAATAACATAAAATCAGCACAGGACCAATCATACGCACCCAATCCTCTTCCCTTTCCCAGTCCTATTCAGTCATTGTTGCCAAACCAAATCTATATAAACGTAGCCACTAAAAGAGAGCTTTAGTGGATCGTTCTGTAAATCCGATAAAAGTACCCACTACAACGCCAACTGTCTTTGCGCACGCATCGTATGGTTATCGGACATCGTTATCGGAGGTAACGGGACGATCTAGAAACTCCCCAATAACGCGTTTTCAAAGAGTTTCTCTAACGTCCGGTCAGCAGAATTCAGTCCTCTGTACTTACACGCGCACACAGAAACAGGTTTTTTCATGGTACTTTCGAACTCTACAAGGCCGCGGACGCAAATTCGTACAGCAACGTCTCTTTTCAGCAATCTTTCTTGCCGAGGACACGTGGCGATTTCCGGGTGGAAGTGAAGACTGTTTGCCCCGGCGGGCAAACAAGCTAGCAGCAAACGAGCGAGCACAAGGAGAGGTGCAGACATGTACAAATTACTCAAAAAAGGTAGTTAAGTTAAGTTACTGAGTACTGACGCCAAAAGTAATTAGAGTAGAGTAGAAATTACGCATTTGTAATAGTAATTGAGTAAACTACTAACTACTGTAAAAAAGTAGCGAGTTACTTTGAAGTTACTTTCGAAGTTACTTTTTATATCTTTGTGGTAGCAAAATGAACAGCAGTTTTGATCCGTGAAAACCTCTGCGAGCCTAAAATAAATGCAGTCATTTTATGGCTTGCGTTTTCACCAAAATAGTTTATTCACTCGCAAAAGCAATTGACTTTCAAAGTCCTTATCAGAGAGTTTTCCCCTTTTCCTTTTAAAGACGTGCTCAGCCAAGCTAAAAAGACGTTCCACCGACGCGCTGGGGGAGACGGCAGCGTTGAATTTCAAAAACAAGCTGTGCAGGGTCGGGAAAGCGAGTGTCAGCATCTTCGGTGTTCATGACGAAACATGTGAGGTTTGCCTTTGCTAAAAAATCTTTTATAAAAAAAATACTTTTTTTTTTTTACGAAAGTTAAGATTGTTATGACTGCCTCCTCTTTATTCCCACGACGTTCGGAGAGTACGCTGAGCGAGTGCACCTGGCCGTCAAGGGTTCAAGTCTCACGCCACGACGATGAGATCATCGGGACGACTGCGCGTTTCGTTGCGGTGCTAGTGCTACGCTACTGAAGAAAAAAATTGTTTTGGTTTAACAAAAGATGAAACGAAGTATACTTCGCCGCTGAAACCGGGTCCAACAAAAGGATCTTTCAAGGATGACTCGCAATCCTCTCCGTTGACTACGGTATCGGAAGGACGCGAAGGATTACGTGAACACACATCGTCGCTCGTACAGTTGCCGCTCGAAGCGGGAAGGTGCTCCCATGAACGGATTATCGGTGTGTGCGTTTGTGCGCGGGGGAGTCTGGCTTTGCAAGGGAGTATGCGCTTACGACGAGGCGACCATGGGAACAGGCGCCCAGCTGCGAGGTCATTCCAGTGGCGCCTACCCGTGGAACCCCCAAACCGCTTGAGTCGGAACTCACTAAAGGCAGACAACATGAAAACAACAGCCCTCGGAGTGTCCCCGTCTTTCACGGTTGCAGCTGGAAGCGCGGCGCCTGCGTGCATTACCGGATTAGGTCAATACCCGACCAAGGCTTGTTAAGCATCTGTTCCTGCGTTCGTGCGCGCCGGTGTTATGTTTTGGCTGCTCGTCGCCACCTTGGCCCAAGGACGCCTGTGATGCAGTTTCTACGGAATGGAATGTGAGGGGGGCCCCTTGCTCGGAAATGTCACTTCATCTGCCGGCGTCTTATTTATTTCTGCGCTCAAACTTTTGTGGTGAGCAAAATTAGCACTAGATTTCGAAAGTAGTTGGTAATTTGAGTAGAAGTTACCTGAAAAATGTAGTTAAGTTAAACTACTAATTACCCAAATAAAGTTGTAATTGAAAGTTACCAAGTTACTCGGAAAAGTAGTTAAACTACAGTAGTTTGAGTAGAGTAGTTGAACTACGTCCAAGTCTGCTTTACCGTGGCACCAGAAAAATTTGTTAGCGTACGCAGACAGGTCCAAACGGAGCGAACGACCAGTCAATATGCTGTTTTGACGCTGGGCCATTTGGACCGCGCTGTTTTGTGGCGTATATATACGTATATAAAGGGTGTTTCACGAAAGGTGGACAAATTCAATATGGCGAAAACTATGCGTCGTAGTTGTGTCAACGTTGTCTTGGCCATGTCTGCGAAGATTTAAGTCTCGGGATACTAGGTTGTTAATTATTTTTGCGCAATTAACTCTTTAGTATTGTGTTTACGTAATGGTTTCAATTAGCAGAAGATCAGCATCATCAAAAATACTAAATCAACGAATTGCAGAATGATAGAAGTTACCACGCATTTACAGCTTTCTGAAAATCAAGCACAAATTCGACGGGTTTTTTTAAATTCTCGGTTTGTAATCGGAGCGTATCCGGTGCCGCATGGCCCCGTGGAGAAATAGTGCAACCAGCCCTGCTGCGTTGCGCGAGGACAGCGCAGCAGAGGTGGTTGCACTATTTCTCCACGGGGCGCGGTGCCGTCGGCGCCGAGATGCGCCCGATTGCAAACCGAAACTTAAAAACCCGTCGAATTTGTGCGGTTTTTCAGAAAGCTGTAAAACGCTGCGCGTGCCTTATATCGTTCTGCAACTTTATTGATTTAGCATTTTTTGATGATGCTGAACAATTTTGTAATTGAAACCATGCCCTTAAACACAATACTAAAGAAGTTAATTGCGCAAAAATAATTAACAACCTAATTATCCCGGACTTCATTTATTTTCCTAAATAGGTCCCTGGCACAAACCAAAACGACACAAGCGTTTTTTTTTGCGACGTGTAGTGTTTGCAGTATTGATTTTTTTTACTTTTCGTAAAACAGCCTTGTACCGCCTATACCGCCAGCCTTGTACCGCTCGTGGAGCAGGCACAAGGCTGGGGCTAGATAAAGACGGAAAAATTGCGCGGGCGCCTTACCGCAACCGCTAGCTTTGTACGTGCTCCATGAGTGCTAACTTTAGTGCACCACTACGCTTCTACGCGCTCAAAGTCTTTCTGAAAATTACTAATTAAGTTGTTTTCGATGGCGCTGAGCAAGTTTCTAATTGAAACTATATATCTATTTTCATTAATTAAAAAGTTCATTAACGAATTTTAACTAATTAGCCGATTGATCGTTACGATTAGACTCCTATATTATGTCCCCCGACCATATAATTCACCTGCGCAGACCGCATTAATCTAGCTTTTATGGTTTTAAAGAAAATTTGTTGCTTGCAAAAACACCTTGTATATATATATATATATATATATATATATATATATATATATATATATATATATATATATATATATATATATATATATATATATATATATTGTAACGTTCTTTTTCCGTCTCTGTCAAGTGATTAAGTCCACTCATGATCTGGAAATTAACAGCAGGGTTCACGTTGGCAGGTCACGGCTCCGGTCTCAATCAACCGCTTTTTCCGAAGGCCCGGTCAGCTCTCGCTCACTGCTCTCGCGCACCCTGCTTCCTCTTCCTTCTCCATCACTTGCAATGTCCCTCCGAAGCGCGTACAGCTAACGTCCCCGCGCCTGCCAACAGCGCCCTGTTTACCTTTTATTTCTAGTTACATATATATATATATATATATATATATATATATATATATATATATATATATATATATATATACATTTTTTTTTATGTTCTGTTTTGTTCCGTTTTTAGACGCATCACTAGTCACTCCTGCTCTCTAAAGCATAATATCTGACTACATGATCTGTGGCGTTTCTGTCCGTGCATGTTTTCTTTTTCTAGTATAAAAACACATAGAAAAACTTCCCGCACGTTTGAGGGCAGCCCAATAAAGTACACTGACCTCCGTGAAGTGAACGTTCTCAAGCCAATCATGAAACCCTCCATCATATTCATGCGTCACCGATTACGGATAATATTTTCTTAATGTTATCTCTATCAAGATATAGAAGGCCAGAAAATCGCGGTAATAACGCAGTCATAAAAACCTCGGACGAGTAACAATGAAAAAAGAGAAAACTCACCTGGGATTTGCTCAATCGGTTAGAAACTGCCTCTCACGAAACAATTTTTTTTTCTAACAGCGTAAAAAATAACCATTTAAAAAAATTAATTTAATTACATCCCATCATATTGTCCAAAGAGTTCGCACAGCTTACGGCAGGGGTCACGGAACTTTTCTTTCACGACATTCAGATTTGCATACGAATCAAAACTGGTTCGTGATGATGGAATCGCGAGTTTTTCCTGAAGGGTCACGCCGGACGCTAAGCCCCACACAAAAACATCACCCCGTACTTCTTGTCCTTTTGTTCTAGGTTCTACTCCTGCACCGCATTGGCCCTATTTCCTCACCGTGTATCAATCTTAACGACACGTCAGTCCTCTTCCGACTCCGGCATCTCGGCTCTTTGTGCTTCCCCCAAGTTCCCGCGCATTTGATCGTGCGCCAAAGGAGCCGAGGCTTAATCCTGGTCTCCGAGTTGATGGATCATCTCCCTGAGGGATCACCTCTAGAGCTCCCAGCTGGGATTAGTGCTGGGAAAGCCGCATCACGCCGTACGGCTCCACGTCAGATATAAGGGGTTTTCATTGTGTGACGGGTGCACCTTTTTTGTCACGGTTATAGGAACTGGTAAATCCTCAGTTCTACCCTGTGCTTTCTAATGTGTGAGCATAATTGTAAAACGCCGACTTCAGACAGGCTGCTAAGACATAGTAGGGGTTAAAATATCTGTTGCCGCACACACATCGTTTATCACATTGGATGTCAGCTTCAGATGGTTTATTCTTAATTAACAGTCATGAAATATGAAAAATGTCAACGTTAGTAACGCGTTCTGTTATATCATAATAAGGCTAATTGTAATCCAAGCATCTGGTTCAGAATTTTAGGAGTCTTTTGAAGAGAGCTTTTGGATCACAAATACTGTTTGTTCCCTAGTATTAGATACCGTCACCGTGCCACTGGAGTTTCAAATGCCCTTCGTCCGATCTTATGCCTGATAAGAAAAACAATAAGTTTTAACGCAATAGTAAACGGAAGTTATGTTATAAGTCAACTTGTAGCGATACTTACAACAGAAGAGCTCAATGCAGAAGTTATCAGTCTCTTCTGAAGGTCAGAGAGGGCCTTACTCAGGAGATGAGATTATGTTGGATAAATTGCAGGGAAAAGAGGGAGATCATTGCGGTATCTAACGGTAGATTTGCTTTGTTCTGCTGCCATCTCTTGTGTCCCGCCGCTTTGTCAGCAAGATATTGTCACGAATGGAAGTGTACGAGAAGACAAGCAGTGAGCTGAAAATAAAGGTTTAATCGTCTAACTTGTGCCAAACATAGCAAGTAAAGAACAAGCGTCGAGGCAGCAGAAAAGCGGGCGGCGATTCGGCGGCGTAACAGCAAGCGATATCGATACTGACTCGAAAAGGTCGCGGCAGCTTCTTATCAAGAGTGTGTCGGCATCTGGAACGTTCGGCACAGAAGCTTCGAGCGTCGCGGGCTCGGGGCGAGAATGAACAGGCACTTTCGAAAACAAGAAATAAAGACAAAATTATAAAACGTTACGCCCCAAGTGAGAATAAACGGGAATCTTCTAGAATTCCGTGACCGAGCGTTGTTTGCTCGGCCATGAGCGCGGCAATATAACCGAAACAGGTTTGTTTAGTTTCCGTTTCGTATGCATAGTGAATTGGACATTTACAATCTTAGGTCCATGACTCTCCGTAGTCCGGATCGCCAATCGTCATTCTGATAATTTTGATATCCCCTATACGATATACCCATGCCGAGATTTGAATTTTGTTTCACCAGGGCTCAATGTGAATTAGTTCAATCAGGTTTTTAGCAATCATTGTGCAGACCGCCGAAAACTAAGAGCTCATTAATTGAAATTAATAAGCCCTAGGGTAATTCCAGAAACTCGAAGATGAACAAAGACAGGTTTACTACTTCCCTGACTTCTTAATGAGACTATTTAGTTGATATTGTTAATTGAGCTAAACGTTCTTGTAAGGTATGGTAACTGAAATTGATTATAGTGATAGGTCCAGAGGTGAATCCACATGATTTTGTACTATTGAAACGTGAAGAAAGTACTATGGTCAGCAAAACGAAAGGTGAAGCTAGTTAATCTATTACGACCAGAATGAGCCCCAATGAAACAGAGACTATACAGGGGTTGGACAAAATACTCGATAAAAGTATTTAAGAGGGCTGTGCAACAATTTTCAGACTTTGGCCAATTAACTGCGGAAATTAATCGGCGTCACCTATGGAACGAAAAGCAGAAAACCGTATTTTCTTGCGAGCGCTAGTTCTTATTTAAAAAAATGAAACAAATCGAAGGTCAAAGTGCCCCTCCACTCTCCACGTCGACTTTCGAGTGACGTACTCTGGAGGTTCACGTAGTTTCCCCTTGGGGTCTCTCTTCAGAGACCAGCCGCTTCCTCGGCGATTGTCAACTTTGAAAGGATTAGCCTCGTCGAAGGTCGCGGCGAGCGATCGACACAAAGGACCGTTCACCGCGGGGCTGACGGCGAGTGTAGCAGCGGAGGGGACAGGTTTTGTTGACTTCCGCGTACCCCCAGAGACGGTGTCATTTTAGTTCCCGTAACCCCGACAGGCGGCTGCAGATCGGCAAATAATTCGTTTTTTGCTTTGCGATTACGCAGCAGAATAGCAGTTTTTCGGGGAAAGGTGACGCGTTTTTGGTCACTTGGGCTTGCATCAACAATATAAAAAATGCAAACTGCCAATTCTTTCAACATTAAAATCGTTGCACTGCCCCTTTAAGATAAGTTACCAAATACCTGCTTCATTAAGTATTTAAAATACTACTCAAGTTACCTTCACTGTAAAGCATCTTGAGTAGAGTACAAATACTTAGAAACGTAATTCAATTACTTTTGAAGATACTTCTGCATTGCGTAATTTGTATCGACGTCAGTGACAACGACAATTATACATTTGCGCAAATCTGGTTTACCAGAATGGTCTATTAGTACGCAACAGCACAAAACGGCACAAAACAAAACAAAAAGACATCGTATGGTTATTCAATGCAGTCCAACTATAAGGAGCAGGATATCACTGATACATGTTACAAACCATTTCTGCGTCAAAGAACAGGTCGCTCCAGCTATAGTGACATTGCTGAATATGCACGTCCTGCGGCGCATCGTTTACATAAACTACAATCCATATTCCCTATATGGTGAGTTCACTATATACAAACTTGGGATACGGAAATGAGTGAATGGATAACAAAGAGAGACCACATAATAGCCACGGCACTGGTCGCACCTTCTTCATGTAGGTTATGTTCAGAAAGGCACTCAACGTTGGGAGACGCTTTGTTGGCATTTTGAGAGGTTATCCTGCTCGTAAGTTCGTTTCTTGTCCTGTTATCTGCTCATCAATGTTCGCAACAGACAGCGTTCGCGAGAGCAATATAAGCAACAGACGAAGGACAAGAAACAGAAGAAACAAAGATTGGTGGACATCGGCGCGTCCCCACAACTTGCGCCATCTATCGGCTACCAAGAGCGGGGGCCACCGTAACTCAATGGGCGAAAGCCGTTTAAATTCACTTACTCAAAAACTCGGCCAATAATCGCTTTGCACTCATTAAGGTTGTGTTAGGTGCGGTGTCCGTACTTTTTGGGGAAAATTTAAAAATTGTACGATCACGTTATACACAGCCAAATGACGATCAAAAATATTTACATTGCGTCTATGGCAAGACCCGAAGAAAAAGACCGAGTTTTAATGAAAGATCGTTGTTCTACAGAAAACGACCTCCCATACTGGATTGCACTCATCAGTAACAGGTTGCCAAGGGACTCAGCTATCTTTTAGTAACTTTCATTTTTAGTTTAATTAATTTTAAGGTAGACCGCCATTGCTCTGAATATTTAAAGGGAATGCTGCGCAACCTGTTTACGGCTTGCAAATAGCATATCTACGATCGTGGTGCGCGGAATTAACACACGAGAAGAAAACTTCTTAACCATCACTTTTACATAAACAAAGCCTATATCACAGTCACAGTACTCAAGGTTTGAACCCGGGTTTAGAATTAATAATTATTTTATCTATATATTAGTTTCCATTAAAATGTATCACTGTCTTACACGTTGCCGGTGCGTGGCAAGTGGCAAAACACGCAGATACCGCACGAGGTTTGAACCCCTCGTGGGGTTTAAACCTCGGTAAGACAGCTAAAAAGGCGAGATATGGATTTGAAATCCCAGTTTTTCGATGAACGCGCATTCCCGCTACCAAAGGCTAGAACTCCTAGCTGTGTCAAACCTTGAATATACCGTAAGCTATATATTTTCCGGTTTTAACCGAAAAACACCGATAAACATTCGCCGGTGTCGAAAGTATGAAATCGGTTAAAGCCCAAAAACACCGGTTTTTACATATTTTCGTGAAAACGCTGGTTTCTCTTTTTTTTTTTTCACTGATAAGTCCTGTAGTTTTACCCGATAAACATCCGCCGGCGACGGAAATAAAAAATCGTTCAAAACAAAAATACCCCGGTTTCCACATAATTTTTCTCTAGCAATGGTTTTGTCCTTTTTTTCACTGAAAAAGTCCCACACAAACTTTCGTCAAACACATTATCTTGCCCGGAATCATGCATTTTGCCTGTCTTTCTTTTGTGACCTACGTGTTCTTGGACTCTTGGAGAACAGTAGCTTTCTTCTACTGTTCCCAAAGGCCAGCGATCCTCCTGGGTCACCGACCTTGAAGATCACTATTAGTGGCCCGAGAGGCCAGCTACAGCCGGTGCTCTTGTTCTCTTGAAATGACAACCGTCTCAATGCCCTTGTCCTATACAAGTCAGAACGGGAGAATTATGTGAAAGAGATTGTGTAAAAGATGTAAATAAAATTTGAACTGTTTTTCGTCTTCAGTGGTCGTTTACATTCGCAATTTTTCCTCCCGATAATCGCCGTTTTTAGCGCCTGCACGAGAGAATTCACCGAAAAACATTCGCCGATTTTGGTTATACGATAGTTTCATGTGTGTAGAATAGCGTCCCGCCGAGTGCAAACGCGATTTCGGCATAAATAGATTAGATTCCGGTCATTTAAGAAAGGTTACTCTGCCAAGAAAAGGCACGAATTATTTTGAAAATACCATTTTTTTGACATACGCGCAATCGTCCTGCCCAAAGGCTAGAGCCCCGAGCCGAGTCAAACCTTGGATATACGATAGTTTCATCTGTGTACATTAGCGTCCCGCCGAGTGCAAACGCGATTTCGGCATAAATAGATTAGATTCCGGTCATTTAAGAAAGGTTACTCTGCCAAGAAAAGGCACGAATTATTTTTTTAAATACCATTTTTTCGACATACGCGGAATCGTCCTGCCCAAAGGCTAGAACCCCGAGCCGAGTCAAACCTTGGTTATACGATAGTTTCATCTGTGTACATTAGCGTCCCGCCGAGTGCAAACGCGATTTCGGCATAAATAGATTAGATTCCGGTCATTTAAGAAAGGTTACTCTGCCAAGAAAAGGCACGAATTATTTTTTTAAATACCATTTTTTCGACATACGCGGAATCGTCCTGCCCAAAGGCTAGAACCCCGAGCCGAGTCAAACCTTGGTTATACGATAGTTTCATCTGTGTACATTAGCGTCCCGCCGAGTGCAAACGCGATTTCGGCATAAATAGATTAGATTCCGGTCATTTAAGAAAGGTTACTCTGCCAAGAAAAGGCACGAATTATTTTTTAAATACCATTTTTTCGACATACGCGGAATCGTCCTGCCCAAAGGCTAGAACCCCGAGCCGAGTCAAACCTTGGTTATACGATAGTTTCATCTGTGTACATTAGCGTCCCGCCGAGTGCAAACGCGATTTCGGCATAAATAGATTAGATTCCGGTCATTTAAGAAAGGTTACTCTGCCAAGAAAAGGCACGAATTATTTTTTTAAATACCATTTTTTCGACATACGCGGAATCGTCCTGCCCAAAGGCTAGAACCCCGAGCCGAGTCAAACCTTGGTTATACGATAGTTTCATCTGTGTACATTAGCGTCCCGCCGAGTGCAAACGCGATTTCGGCATAAATAGATTAGATTCCGGTCATTTAAGAAAGGTTACTCTGCCAAGAAAAGGCACGAATTATTTTTTTAAATACCATTTTTTCGACATACGCGGAATCGTCCTGCCCAAAGGCTAGAACCCCGAGCCGAGTCAAACCTTGGTTATACGATAGTTTCATCTGTGTACATTAGCGTCCCGCCGAGTGCAAACGCGATTTCGGCATAAATAGATTAGATTCCGGTCATTTAAGAAAGGTTACTCTGCCAAGAAAAGGCACGAATTATTTTTTTAAATACCATTTTTTCGACATACGCGGAATCGTCCTGCCCAAAGGCTAGAACCCCGAGCCGAGTCAAACCTTGGTTATACGATAGTTTCATCTGTGTACATTAGCGTCCCGCCGAGTGCAAACGCGATTTCGGCATAAATAGATTAGATTCCGGTCATTTAAGAAAGGTTACTCTGCCAAGAAAAGGCACGAATTATTTTTTTAAATACCATTTTTTCGACATACGCGGAATCGTCCTGCCCAAAGGCTAGAACCCCGAGCCGAGTCAAACCTTGGTTATACGATAGTTTCATCTGTGTACATTAGCGTCCCGCCGAGTGCAAACGCGATTTCGGCATAAATAGATTAGATTCCGGTCATTTAAGAAAGGTTACTCTGCCAAGAAAAGGCACGAATTATTTTTTTAAATACCATTTTTTCGACATACGCGGAATCGTCCTGCCCAAAGGCTAGAACCCCGAGCCGAGTCAAACCTTGGTTATACGATAGTTTCATCTGTGTACATTAGCGTCCCGCCGAGTGCAAACGCGATTTCGGCATAAATAGATTAGATTCCGGTCATTTAAGAAAGGTTACTCTGCCAAGAAAAGGCACGAATTATTTTTTTAAATACCATTTTTTCGACATACGCGGAATCGTCCTGCCCAAAGGCTAGAACCCCGAGCCGAGTCAAACCTTGGTTATACGATAGTTTCATCTGTGTACATTAGCGTCCCGCCGAGTGCAAACGCGATTTCGGCATAAATAGATTAGATTCCGGTCATTTAAGAAAGGTTACTCTGCCAAGAAAAGGCACGAATTATTTTTTTAAATACCATTTTTTCGACATACGCGGAATCGTCCTGCCCAAAGGCTAGAACCCCGAGCCGAGTCAAACCTTGGTTATACGATAGTTTCATCTGTGTACATTAGCGTCCCGCCGAGTGCAAACGCGATTTCGGCATAAATAGATTAGATTCCGGTCATTTAAGAAAGGTTACTCTGCCAAGAAAAGGCACGAATTATTTTTTTAAATACCATTTTTTCGACATACGCGGAATCGTCCTGCCCAAAGGCTAGAACCCCGAGCCGAGTCAAACCTTGGTTATACGATAGTTTCATCTGTGTACATTAGCGTCCCGCCGAGTGCAAACGCGATTTCGGCATAAATAGATTAGATTCCGGTCATTTAAGAAAGGTTACTCTGCCAAGAAAAGGCACGAATTATTTTTTTAAATACCATTTTTTCGACATACGCGGAATCGTCCTGCCCAAAGGCTAGAACCCCGAGCCGAGTCAAACCTTGGTTATACGATAGTTTCATCTGTGTACATTAGCGTCCCGCCGAGTGCAAACGCGATTTCGGCATAAATAGATTAGATTCCGGTCATTTAAGAAAGGTTACTCTGCCAAGAAAAGGCACGAATTATTTTTTTAAATACCATTTTTTCGACATACGCGGAATCGTCCTGCCCAAAGGCTAGAACCCCGAGCCGAGTCAAACCTTGGTTATACGATAGTTTCATCTGTGTACATTAGCGTCCCGCCGAGTGCAAACGCGATTTCGGCATAAATAGATTAGATTCCGGTCATTTAAGAAAGGTTACTCTGCCAAGAAAAGGCACGAATTATTTTTTAAATACCATTTTTTCGACATACGCGGAATCGTCCTGCCCAAAGGCTAGAACCCCGAGCCGAGTCAAACCTTGGTTATACGATAGTTTCATCTGTGTACATTAGCGTCCCGCCGAGTGCAAACGCGATTTCGGCATAAATAGATTAGATTCCGGTCATTTAAGAAAGGTTACTCTGCCAAGAAAAGGCACGAATTATTTTTTAAATACCATTTTTTCGACATACGCGGAATCGTCCTGCCCAAAGGCTAGAACCCCGAGCCGAGTCAAACCTTGGTTATACGATAGTTTCATCTGTGTACATTAGCGTCCCGCCGAGTGCAAACGCGATTTCGGCATAAATAGATTAGATTCCGGTCATTTAAGAAAGGTTACTCTGCCAAGAAAAGGCACGAATTATTTTTTTAAATACCATTTTTTCGACATACGCGGAATCGTCCTGCCCAAAGGCTAGAACCCCGAGCCGAGTCAAACCTTGGTTATACGATAGTTTCATCTGTGTACATTAGCGTCCCGCCGAGTGCAAACGCGATTTCGGCATAAATAGATTAGATTCCGGTCATTTAAGAAAGGTTACTCTGCCAAGAAAAGGCACGAATTATTTTTTTAAATACCATTTTTTCGACATACGCGGAATCGTCCTGCCCAAAGGCTAGAACCCCGAGCCGAGTCAAACCTTGGTTATACGATAGTTTCATCTGTGTACATTAGCGTCCCGCCGAGTGCAAACGCGATTTCGGCATAAATAGATTAGATTCCGGTCATTTAAGAAAGGTTACTCTGCCAAGAAAAGGCACGAATTATTTTTTTAAATACCATTTTTTCGACATACGCGGAATCGTCCTGCCCAAAGGCTAGAACCCCGAGCCGAGTCAAACCTTGGTTATACGATAGTTTCATCTGTGTACATTAGCGTCCCGCCGAGTGCAAACGCGATTTCGGCATAAATAGATTAGATTCCGGTCATTTAAGAAAGGTTACTCTGCCAAGAAAAGGCACGAATTATTTTTTTAAATACCATTTTTTCGACATACGCGGAATCGTCCTGCCCAAAGGCTAGAACCCCGAGCCGAGTCAAACCTTGGTTATACGATAGTTTCATCTGTGTACATTAGCGTCCCGCCGAGTGCAAACGCGATTTCGGCATAAATAGATTAGATTCCGGTCATTTAAGAAAGGTTACTCTGCCAAGAAAAGGCACGAATTATTTTTTTAAATACCATTTTTTCGACATACGCGGAATCGTCCTGCCCAAAGGCTAGAACCCCGAGCCGAGTCAAACCTTGGTTATACGATAGTTTCATCTGTGTACATTAGCGTCCCGCCGAGTGCAAACGCGATTTCGGCATAAATAGATTAGATTCCGGTCATTTAAGAAAGGTTACTCTGCCAAGAAAAGGCACGAATTATTTTTTTAAATACCATTTTTTCGACATACGCGGAATCGTCCTGCCCAAAGGCTAGAACCCCGAGCCGAGTCAAACCTTGGTTATACGATAGTTTCATCTGTGTACATTAGCGTCCCGCCGAGTGCAAACGCGATTTCGGCATAAATAGATTAGATTCCGGTCATTTAAGAAAGGTTACTCTGCCAAGAAAAGGCACGAATTATTTTTTTAAATACCATTTTTTCGACATACGCGGAATCGTCCTGCCCAAAGGCTAGAACCCCGAGCCGAGTCAAACCTTGGTTATACGATAGTTTCATCTGTGTACATTAGCGTCCCGCCGAGTGCAAACGCGATTTCGGCATAAATAGATTAGATTCCGGTCATTTAAGAAAGGTTACTCTGCCAAGAAAAGGCACGAATTATTTTTTAAATACCATTTTTTCGACATACGCGGAATCGTCCTGCCCAAAGGCTAGAACCCCGAGCCGAGTCAAACCTTGGTTATACGATAGTTTCATCTGTGTACATTAGCGTCCCGCCGAGTGCAAACGCGATTTCGGCATAAATAGATTAGATTCCGGTCATTTAAGAAAGGTTACTCTGCCAAGAAAAGGCACGAATTATTTTTTAAATACCATTTTTTCGACATACGCGGAATCGTCCTGCCCAAAGGCTAGAACCCCGAGCCGAGTCAAACCTTGGTTATACGATAGTTTCATCTGTGTACATTAGCGTCCCGCCGAGTGCAAACGCGATTTCGGCATAAATAGATTAGATTCCGGTCATTTAAGAAAGGTTACTCTGCCAAGAAAAGGCACGAATTATTTTTTAAATACCATTTTTTCGACATACGCGGAATCGTCCTGCCCAAAGGCTAGAACCCCGAGCCGAGTCAAACCTTGGTTATACGATAGTTTCATCTGTGTACATTAGCGTCCCGCCGAGTGCAAACGCGATTTCGGCATAAATAGATTAGATTCCGGTCATTTAAGAAAGGTTACTCTGCCAAGAAAAGGCACGAATTATTTTTTAAATACCATTTTTTCGACATACGCGGAATCGTCCTGCCCAAAGGCTAGAACCCCGAGCCGAGTCAAACCTTGGTTATACGATAGTTTCATCTGTGTACATTAGCGTCCCGCCGAGTGCAAACGCGATTTCGGCATAAATAGATTAGATTCCGGTCATTTAAGAAAGGTTACTCTGCCAAGAAAAGGCACGAATTATTTTTTAAATACCATTTTTTCGACATACGCGGAATCGTCCTGCCCAAAGGCTAGAACCCCGAGCCGAGTCAAACCTTGGTTATACGATAGTTTCATCTGTGTACATTAGCGTCCCGCCGAGTGCAAACGCGATTTCGGCATAAATAGATTAGATTCCGGTCATTTAAGAAAGGTTACTCTGCCAAGAAAAGGCACGAATTATTTTGTAAATACCATTTTTTCGACATACGCGGAATCGTCCTGCCCAAAGGCTAGAACCCCGAGCCGAGTCAAACCTTGGTTATACGATAGTTTCATCTGTGTACATTAGCGTCCCGCCGAGTGCAAACGCGATTTCGGCATAAATAGATTAGATTCCGGTCATTTAAGAAAGGTTACTCTGCCAAGAAAAGGCACGAATTATTTTTGTAAATACCATTTTTTCGACATACGCGGAATCGTCCTGCCCAAAGGCTAGAACCCCGAGCCGAGTCAAACCTTGGTTATACGATAGTTTCATCTGTGTACATTAGCGTCCCGCCGAGTGCAAACGCGATTTCGGCATAAATAGATTAGATTCCGGTCATTTAAGAAAGGTTACTCTGCCAAGAAAAGGCACGAATTATTTTGTTAAATACCATTTTTTCGACATACGCGGAATCGTCCTGCCCAAAGGCTAGAACCCCGAGCCGAGTCAAACCTTGGTTATACGATAGTTTCATCTGTGTACATTAGCGTCCCGCCGAGTGCAAACGCGATTTCGGCATAAATAGATTAGATTCCGGTCATTTAAGAAAGGTTACTCTGCCAAGAAAAGGCACGAATTATTTTTTTAAATACCATTTTTTCGACATACGCGGAATCGTCCTGCCCAAAGGCTAGAACCCCGAGCCGAGTCAAACCTTGGTTATACGATAGTTTCATCTGTGTACATTAGCGTCCCGCCGAGTGCAAACGCGATTTCGGCATAAATAGATTAGATTCCGGTCATTTAAGAAAGGTTACTCTGCCAAGAAAAGGCACGAATTATTTTTGTAAATACCATTTTTTCGACATACGCGGAATCGTCCTGCCCAAAGGCTAGAACCCCGAGCCGAGTCAAACCTTGGTTATACGATAGTTTCATCTGTGTACATTAGCGTCCCGCCGAGTGCAAACGCGATTTCGGCATAAATAGATTAGATTCCGGTCATTTAAGAAAGGTTACTCTGCCAAGAAAAGGCACGAATTATTTTTTAAATACCATTTTTTCGACATACGCGGAATCGTCCTGCCCAAAGGCTAGAACCCCGAGCCGAGTCAAACCTTGGTTATACGATAGTTTCATCTGTGTACATTAGCGTCCCGCCGAGTGCAAACGCGATTTCGGCATAAATAGATTAGATTCCGGTCATTTAAGAAAGGTTACTCTGCCAAGAAAAGGCACGAATTATTTTTTGAAATACCATTTTTTCGACATACGCGGAATCGTCCTGCCCAAAGGCTAGAACCCCGAGCCGAGTCAAACCTTGGTTATACGATAGTTTCATCTGTGTACATTAGCGTCCCGCCGAGTGCAAACGCGATTTCGGCATAAATAGATTAGATTCCGGTCATTTAAGAAAGGTTACTCTGCCAAGAAAAGGCACGAATTATTTTGTAAATACCATTTTTTCGACATACGCGCAATCGTCCTGCCCAAAGGCTAGAACCCCGAGCCGAGTCAAACCTTGGTTATACGATAGTTTCATCTGTGTACATTAGCGTCCCGCCGAGTGCAAACGCGATTTCGGCATAAATAGATTAGATTCCGGTCATTTAAGAAAGGTTACTCTGCCAAGAAAAGGCACGAATTATTTTTTTAAATACCATTTTTTCGACATACGCGGAATCGTCCTGCCCAAAGGCTAGAACCCCGAGCCGAGTCAAACCTTGGTTATACGATAGTTTCATCTGTGTACATTAGCGTCCCGCCGAGTGCAAACGCGATTTCGGCATAAATAGATTAGATTCCGGTCATTTAAGAAAGGTTACTCTGCCAAGAAAAGGCACGAATTATTTT